>KV425565.1:0-198810 GCA_001632425.1 Neolentinus lepideus HHB14362 ss-1 | reverse complement strand
ATGTATGCCGACATTTTGCAAGTAAAATGGAACCAATATGAGGAATATAGCGGGTATGGCAAGGCATATACTGTAGGGTGTCCGACTACTAGGTTTCCGACAGTATGAATCTTGGTCCTCCCCCTGCGCAATATTATACATGACGCTCGTCTTTAATTATAAGATCGCAATGTTAATTGGAACATTAGAAATCATAGTGCATGCACACAACATGGAATACACCTGTATTTGACAATCCGTCCTTGTTCCGCCAGAGATATGATTGGTAGTGTCTACTAGGGCAATGCAATATTCAACATGCAGCAGACACATATGCAAAGCTATACAGGAAGATCCTGCCCATATATTGATCCATTATAATGCTTGATACCCAAATTAATCATTTTGACGCCGAGACCTAGGGGCAGCAATCCTAAGGATGGCCTCTTTTGCAGTCTCGATGGCATTTTCGGAACCTGGAGATCTCAAATGAGGAACGAAAAGCAAGCGGTAGTAGACGGCACGCACCGATGATAACAACCGTGGTGTTTTCGCGACTGACTGTAATGTCAGCTCCGCTCTCAACACGAAGACGAGCAACATTCGCTCCTTTTGCACCCACGATTCTAGAAATAACGTCGTGAACTACTGTCACGCACGACTTTTAAGTATGCCCTTACCTAGGGAACGAGGACCGATCAGGAAGAGTCAGGAAGCCAATATGCGTCATCTCCTTTGCATGTTCTATGGCGCCCCTAATCGTCTCCTGAGCCCTTTCAAGACCCGCTTGGTCGCGCGCCCTAAGCGTCCACTCCGAATCACCTTCCTCAGCTTCTTCGTAGTTTGACACAACTTGCCACTGAGTTTCAGCCGCAGCACCGTCCGCCTCGTCATCAATACGAGCAGTAACAACGCCATCACGCGGGGGCTGGGGCGGTATTCCGGGCTTCGTGGGGACACCCGACTGATCGACATGGACACCGAACGAGCGCAGAGTCCGAAAAAGCTGGCCCTGCTGAGTAACAAAATGGTGGTACTTGAACGGGACCTTGATAACAGCTTGAGCCGACTCGAGTGCGGGAGCGGGCCGCGCGCTCGCCTAGACGGATCGTGAGCAATGCTGATATCGCAGAGGATAGGGCCACATACCTTCAGCTCTTCAATAGCTTTCTCGCAGGCAGCACGGGGGCCAGCGACCTTGACCAAGTTAGTCGCATCAACGTCCTTGAGATCCTCCGCGTTCTCAGGCTCGCCAGTCTGGTGGTAGGAGCGAGAACCAGGGAACTGAACCTGAGTACCAGTCCGACTCTGGAGGTCATTCAAGTGCTGACCACCACGACCGATAAGGGCACGGTGCTGGGCAACCGGAATTTCGACACCGAGGACGACACGGTCCCGCAGAACGGTAACAATCTTCTCGAGCTCAGCTTGCAGCTTCTTCACGACCGTCTTGTCACCGCGAAGCTGGACTTCGTCCGAAACAGCTTCCCCTTGCCGAGGGCTTCAGAAAAACATTAGACAACCCGCGCAAAACCAAATTAGCGAGAACTCACAAACGAACGAGGCCAGCTTGCAACCTGGGGTCGGTAGGGCCTCCACAGCGAACGATAAGATCTCTGAGACCTTGGCCACCAGCACCGATGATTGTCCGGTGGTACTTGGGCTCAATGTTTAGCACGACCGTAATCTCTTCGCTGACTTGATTGGCGATTTCGAGGATGGCAGCCTTTGCAGCAGCGATGCCCTTCTTCGTGCCACGGCAAGTGATGTTCGTCGCGTCATCCGCACCCTTGTCGATGTCGATCTGCGCGTTGGTAGAGTCTTTGATATCATTAATGCTGGCACCTCCTTTACCCAGAATCCTAGCCACAGCGCGAGTTGGTACGGAGAACTTGATCACATTGTTGTTCTCTTTTTCAAATTCGACCGCCTGAGAAGTAGTGAGTCATCACCTGATCAACCTCGGAACCGCAAGCAGGCAGTCATACCTCCATCAGCTCGCCCTTAGCAGAAGCAACACCCTTCCTGCCGCCCTTGACAAGGACCTCGTCAGCCTTGAGGTTCTCTCTGGTCCTACCCTCTCCCTCGCCCATGTCGCGGGGGAAAGTAATCTTGACACCATATTTCTCCTCAAGGCGGGTGACGTACTTGCCACCCTGACCGATCAAGCCAGAGTGATATTGGTGCGGAATCTTGAGAACTTCCGAAGTCTCGTCGGCCTAACATATGGTCAGGATACATCAAATGATATTTCTGAATGCTAGCTCACGAGACGCTCGACCTGATTGAGGATCCGCTTCTTGGCCTCCTCGACATTCTCCTTGCGCCCAGTGATCTTGACTTTGGCCTTCAAGTGGGTAGCCTTCTTCTTTTTGCCCTCCTTCTCCTTCTCACTCTCCTCGTCGTTGAAGTCGACCTTCACGCCGAGTTGGTCCCGGATCCTGTTGACACCGGCACCGCCAGCACCGACAATACGACCAACGTACTCTCGATCGATTTCGAAGTCCACAGACTGTCCAAAGAAAACGTCAGGAGGATCATGACAAACTAAACTACGATGCTTACTCACGTAGCTATTGACGATCTCATCGTTCTTAGCGTCCTCGACAATTTGCAGAATCTCCTTGGCGACACGCTCAACGTCGGTACTGGCACCACGTATCAAGATAATGTCCTCAGTAGAAGCATCACCAGCGTCAGCGCCAAGCTTGATGGACAAGGTCTTGTCCTCGCCGATAATACTGTGCTTGAGCTCTCAGCAAGCGCTCATGAAGTCATATAGCGGAAAACTTACGCATTCAAGGTAGTCCCACCCTGACCAACGACAGCGTCGTGCCAGCGCTTCTCAACAGAGATTGACTTGCTCTTGACGTCCGCCGCATCCCGAGCCATCTTTAGCAGCTCCGCCCCAACATCATCGAGGTGCTTGCCCTTCTCGACGGGGTTGGGAGACGCGTTAGGGGAGGTAGGATCGTAAACCAAAAGAACCGAAGACTGTTCAGCCGTTTCCGGAGGAAAGAAAACACGGACATTCTGTGCCTCATGGAAAGTCTTAAATCTGCGAAACTACTGTCACCGATATCCATCCTAAATGCGCAGAAAACAACTCACTTCTTCGCGTTCTTGCCCTGGATAACGCGGTGAAGGAGCCAGTCAATCTGGATCTCCTTCGTTGCGCCGATGAGCTTGCCCATGAGCTCAGAGACTTGGCGTACAGCACCGTCTACAGCAGGCTTCTCGCCAATAAGCTCGACATGCAAGACCGCCGCGTTCGAAACTAACGCCTCAGGAGTCGTATAGACCGATACACCAGGATGCGCAATGCTCAGAGTCTTGGGGTAACCAACACGCGTCATGTACGTCAAGTACTGCCTAGACAGAGAGATAGGACCAGGGAGAGGGAACTCGTGGATGTACTGTGAGTTAGCCTTCTCCATTACAGCCTGCATACCGCTAGCCAAATCTGTGCCGAGACCCCAGACGATGACTTCCTCACTAGGATCTTCGGGAGCAGGAATGATAACCGCACACTTGCTCTTCGCAATGATCTCATCAATAGCCTTACCAGCAAGAAGACGATGCTGTCTCTTCTGCAGCTGGATCTTGAAGGACGTCAGGCTGCTGAGCAAAGACTCGATGGTGCTCTTGATAGCCTCCACGACCCGGACGACGGCCTCGCGGTCACCGCTCACAGTAATCTCACGGGCCGGGGAGTTGAGGTTCATGTTGACCTCGCCACCTTGCGCAGCCTGCTCGAAGAACGTACGGCGGGCCTTGACGAAGGGTAGGATGTGCGCCGGGATATCTCGCACACGCTGAGTGACCTTGGACGTCTTCGTAGCAATGATAGCGTTGAGCATAGCCTGCGCTTCTGTGACTAGGGGCTGGGGGCCGGTAACAGTGATAGGGATGGTCGGTTCCTCGTCCTCATCCTCGGGCACAGCAACATGCCCGTTGGAGTGGCCGTTGGCGGGAGCCACATCCTTGCGAGGAATGTCGATCTTCACGCTAGTCTGATCACGGATATGCTTGAGGGTTGCACCTGCACACCAAGTCCAGATACAAGCCACATTTCTAACAAGCATTTACATACCCTTGGGCCCAATGACAGTAGAAATGGTTGATGCCGGTGCGTTGATGACCGAAGAGATCTAATTCCAAGTTTGATTTGAACGCTTAGGTAGACAGGAACAACTCACAACCGGGCTAAGGAGAGCGGTCAGACTCCTCTTGGCCTTGTCGAGCTCCTTTTGGGACTCAGACTTCAGGAAGAACGTAGTCTGCTTGGTCTTCTGATTGGTGGATGCGTCGATCTTGACCTTGAACTTCGTCATGACCTGCTTCATGACCTCGCTGAGGGTAGTGGGCTTCCCATCCTTACTGGCAGACGAGAGGTCGATAGCAGAAAGGGTGATGGAATCCGAGATAGTCGTACTCTTAATGCGAGGACCTGCAGCAGCGCCCCAGGCGGAAGTGACAGGTTGTTTCGCAGTAGCTGTAGACGGCGCAAGGGAGGGGAAAGCCTCTTGCGAATCAACGTGTATTTCGCCATTAGTGGGCACGCTGGGACGAACTGGAGCCGAGGTAGAGTCGCCTAAAGATGGGAAAGGATCCGGGGCGCCTTCGAGCTCATGCCTCCTCTATAATCATAGCAATCAGTTGGCATCTCAATAAGCTTCACATATAGATTGGGTAAGCATGATCTGCATAGAAGTACGAAGAGTGCAGGAATTGGACGTAAATGAGGGCAGATCCAACGCATTCCTGTGCTTCGGCGTTATAACGGGTCCTCTTACGAGCCATTCAACACGGCCTGCACGGTCTAACCCGGACGGGGTATTTGCATCTCCAGTACCACCGTCAGTTGAATTAAGCAATATCAAGTCTCGCCTTGCATTATTCCAGACACAGCATCCACGTCTATGTCTATAGGAAACGAGTAACATACCTGGAGGTCAGCAGCTGTAAGGGCCATATTAGAATGTGTACGGTTGTCCGGAGCGAAAAGCCTTTGACGAAATAGACCTGGGCAACAACTTTGCAGCGCCTGCAACGACGTTACCGATACTCAGAGTAAATAGGGATGAATAGGTGAAGACATGACAGACAGTGCTCGACGTGGTACGTAGATCGGCCGTGAGAACTTCGGGACTTGTGGGACCTTCGCTGAGACCTCCTCGTTATGCTCATTCCCGCGGTCGTGCTTGCTTAACGCTTTCCTCAGTCTGAACTGCTTTCAACGCCATGGACAAAACAAAATCAAAACTGGCAGCATTCTTTGACAATGACGAAGACGAAGCTTCGTTTCCAGTGCGACGGACTGCGCTCATTTCTTCTCTTTACGCTCACTCACCGCTACATACACTAGCAAAAGGCAGTCGATGACCACAAGGTTTCGGCATATACACAGGGAACAGTGCGCAAGTCGCGTAGGGAGAAGGAGAAGGAGGCCGCTCATGCTAAGAAGAAAGAGGAAGAAGAGCAAGCAGCCAGAGCTTATGCGGAATTCCTGGATGCTTTCGAGGGCGATGATGCTAGCAGGAGGAAAACTGGCTCAGCTTTTGTGAAAGCAAACTCTGGATCAACGTACACACCCTCTATGAAACCCCCCGAAGGACCTTCTAGAGGCCTTTCGAGAGGTCCTATGAGAGCATTTGAAGATGACGACTTCAAGGTATACGCACTACGTTCATGTCTTTGGGAAATGTTGTAAACCGCTTTCTAGGCCCCCTCTCCGCCTCCTGTTGCAAAGCCTAAGGGGAAGCGTGCTATGGACGCCTTCTTGGAGGAAATCAAGAGGTAGCTCTCCTCTGTCGTACCTGTCAAATGTGACCCAGAACTAACTAGCTTCAAGGGATCAGGCCGAGCGCGAGGCTCGATATTCTCGTAGAGGTTCGTTTTTTTAATCTTTTATGAGCCAATCCCACACCTCCCATAACACACATCTAGCGAACGGAAGGTCGGTTACAGCGTTAGCAGGTTGGCACGCTAGTTGTTGGTAAAACTCAGCGCTGAACTGTCATACAGCGTACGAAGGGCAAAGCGGGAGCAAAGACCGTGGTGATCCTGAGGCAAATCCGCCCTCTCGTGTTAATAACTGCAATCTAATACTTGCATCCAGACGACTAATGTGTTCGTGGCCAACCTCCCGCCGCATGTGAATGAGCAAGCTCTTGGGTCCTTCTTTGCTCGGTGTGGTCCAGTTGGTTCTGTCAGTTCATTCGTTTTTTTGTCTCTTTGCCATTCAATAAACCGGAAATGATGACACAGGTGAAAATAATGTGGCCGAGAGGTGATAATACCGTGGGTCCAGGTGCAGATATGACTGCCACTCGTCGCACCAAAAATGCCGGCCTGAGCGGCTTCGTATCTTTCATGAAACGCAAAGATGCGGAAGCTGCACTGCGCGAACTGGATGGCTTTGATTGGGGAGGGTCCGTTCTCCGTGTGGGATGGAGCAAGGCCGTCCCTGTCGCAGCAAAGCCTATGTATGGTGCGTTACTATCGTGGCAGCTGAATAGCACAGTGTCATATCTAACGTATCATACAATTCAGTCATGGATCGCTCGCACGTCATGGAACACATCCACAGCGGGTCTCGTTCCCGTTCACAGTCACCGTCGAGAGATCAAGACAGGTACAACCATCACTCTCGTAGCAGTTCTCGAAGTCCAAGTCGGAGTCGGAGTCGCTCCAGAGATCGTCATCGACGCAGGTCACGGTCGCGCAGTCATTCCCGGCGATACGGCAGCCGTAGCCGGTCTCCGAGGCATGGTTATCGTTCAGCCAGTCCATATGAGCGCGAGCGCAGGCATGCCGAGGATGAGGATGACCCGGTTACCGACCAGTTTATCAGGAATGTTGCGACAGAAGTGAGGGGTCACGGGGAGAAATACGAGGAGAGCTTGAAGGAACGAGAGAAGAGCAACCCCAAGTATGCGTTCCTCGTCAATAAGAATGTAAGACTTCGCCAGAGACTTTTGTACGGTTGCTGATGGAGTTTTTAGCATCGCAAAAATAGGTATTATCGCTCACTACTGAAGAAGAGTGAAGATTCCGAACCCGAGTTTGATGATGAAGTGCGCTGAACTTCTTTTGTGGGTGGCAGATTTACTAATACACCGGCAGGGGTACAACTCTGTTTACTCGACAGACTCCGCTGAAGAATCAGAGCGGGAACATGGCCACAAAAATCGCCTTGGCAAACTTGCCAGACGACGGTTCGAAACCATGCTGCGTGCACTGTCAGGACGTCGCGGCGAGTTAGCCAGATGTATGGCATTTAGTTTGGAGCACGCTGAAGCCGCAGCAGACGCAAGTTGATGTTTAATTCACACATCTCTAAGTCGATTACTGATATCTCTCTATCAGGTTGCTGATATTATTGTATCATCACTTTTAGTAGATGGAACCCCTGTCCCTCGGAAAGTAGCCAGGCTGCATCTGATCTGTGATATCCTCCACAATTCCGCCGTACCGGTCCCGGGGGCCTGGAAATTTCGCGGGGAGTTCCAATCCCGTCTAGGTCTCGTCTTTGACCATCTATCGACCATCTACCACTCCTTCCCGGGCCGCATCACCGCCGAGACATTCAAAAAACAGATCTCAACGATTGTCGACATATGGGACGACTGGATACTCTTCCCCACGGAGTTCACTGCGGGGCTACGGGCCCGGCTGGATGGCACTACCGTCGAGGGCGGAGAGGCCAAGGACGAGGCGCACAGCGAGGCGGTCAGTGAGGCGAAGGAGGAGGACCCGGCCGTTGCGGTGCCCAAGTTCAAGACGAACGCGTTCAAGCCCGCGGAGGCGCCGACCGCGGAGTCTGCCGACACCGATGGCGAGCCGATGGACGAGGGGAGCGACAACGACGTGGACGGCGTGCCTATCGATGATGTTGATGGCGTACCCATGGACGACGTGGATGGTGTACCGATGGACGATGTTGATGGTGTGCCGTTGGCTGCGGATGCAGATGCAGATGTGGACGGGGAGCCAATGGAGGATGATGTCGATGGGGAGCCTATCGAAGTCTGATTCTTGTTATAGATCGCACTGTAATCATTATGCTCTTTGTTACTCTGACACGTATCTCTGCTGCGCTTTTAGGCTTCAGGACGAATGAAATGCTCTCGCCCATATCGGCAAAGAGTGATCTTTGTTGGTGATATGGATACATCCGTACAGCTACAGTACTTGCCCTGATTCACTGTAATGGTCAAATATACAGTGGCATGCAACCAAACCCTGCCTCTGGAGGAACGTATCCTTCCAAGACCGCGCCCAGTAAGGACTTTGTAACAATCAGCGACGGCGGCTCCCGTGCGTCTACATCATCATGAGATTGGACAAACCTCCAGCATACGCCATGGGCTTCATCGGCGGGTGCGGCCTCGCCTCGAACTGGGTGTACTGTCGGTTGCCCTCGCTGTCGATCCGGATCTTCAATCCCCGGGACATCATCATCAGCACAGAACTCATAAACATTACAGGAACAAAACAACGTACAAAAGCACCCTTGTTCCCCGCTTGGTCCACATAGTTCGGCGCGGAGAAGACCTGTTAAGCGTCAGCTCATCCCAGCATGGTCGTGGAATAGGAAAGGAGTTTACGGTTGTGCACAGCCCGTCATGCTCGATGGCGTACCCATTCTGGCGGACTTCGTGGCTGCGAATGACGCCCGTGATCCCATTGGCCTCGCACCACCGCTTGGTGACGTCGGGACCGAATCCAATGCCGACCCCCTGCGGTGAATGTATGGGTTATGTTATGTTATAGGGCATGAAGCACGACGCACCCGTTTGCTCGGCCCGCGCCCAGGCTGTTCCTGCGGGTCCGTCCAAAGAAGCTACCCAACACCGGCGTCAGCACTCGCACTCCAATCTGAGTCCTTGCCACATCTCACCTCGCCTAGAAACGCCCAACCAAATCAGCCTCGCACGGCCAAAGTGAAGAAACAGTCAGCACGTACACATGATCCCTTCCTGCCCGGGCTGCCGCCCCACGCGCTCAACCCGCCGCACGTCCTCCAAGGTGACGCCGTCCTTGCTGAACAGCCCGCCGTGCACGACGAAGAACCGCCGGAGACCCTGTGGGGAGAGTATTGAATTATCTTTTGTTGAGGGCGGCTTCGTGGCGGTAACGAGGGTCGCGAGGGGCACTGCATAGGGAGAAAGATGAGTGAAGACATGTGGTATGGATGGGGGCGGACTCACGGGCGGTGAATACGTGTGCAAACAACTGACGTGTGAGAGGGAGGGTCAGTAGGAGGAGGAGATAGGAGAGAGTAAGGAGGACCTTGTACGTCTGTTCACCGTGCTTATGTTTTGCCTCACCCTCGAACCCGTACGTCCGGTTCATATCCTTCGCCTCGTGGTTCCCGCGGTTGATGTACATATTCTTCGGGTACAGCCCTATTATCAGCAATCAGAGAAAAACATAGTGAAGGACTGAGCTGAGAACGGGCACGTACACTTGAACGCAAACGCTGTCAAGATAACCTCGATAGACCACGAGCCCCGGTCGACGAGGTCGCCATTCATGAGCAAGCAATGCTTCCCGCCGGGCTCACCCGTAAGCTCATACAAATGCAACAAATCATAAAATTGCCCTGTCTGCCATCAGCACCCGCACCCGCCCTTACCAGAAGGGCTTACTCACCATGCACGTCTCCAATGACATCACACGTCCATCCCTCCTCGAGCTTTACGTCCACCATGCTCTCCTCCCTTACAAAAAGGCTGAACGCGCCAAGGACGATCTCCCAGACGTACCGCCGCGGGAGCTTCTTCCCGTCCTTGAACCACTGCACCATCCCGTGGATGAATTCAAGGTTAATCGTGAACTTGCCCGAGTCGGAGTCCGCTGGGAGTTTTGGCCCAGTGTAGTCCTTCTCGACCTCGCAGGTGCCCTCGGCGATGATCTCGAGGCAGCGTTCCGTGGGGGGCTTTTCTTCCTCCATCTCGATTGCCTTCGCGAATGCGTGTTCGCGATCTTCCTCGTTAGATCTCAAGTGTAGATGGGCGGGTGCGCACCTTCTCGAAATTAATCTTCCGCACGAGCTTCTGCGTCGTGTCGAGCTCGGCTTTGACGACCTTGTTGTGCGGCTCGAGCGCGGCCACCTTCTTGAGGTCGGTGACCGCTTTCTCGGGCTTCATGATTTGCAGGTAGCATGTCGCGCGCCTGGATTCTGATCGTGATGAGAACGCCCGGAGTGAGAGGGGAAGGGGAGGGCGTACCGGTAATAAGCTTTCACGTATTTCGGATCGAGCTCGATAGCTCTGGCTGAAATGCAGGAGGTAATTTAGGTTGGGTCACTGGAGAGGTCAGGGCAGACGTACTGGCGTCATTCAGAGCGTAGCCGTACTCCTCTATCTTAATCCGGGCATACGCGCGGTTGCACCACAGCGTCGCATCCACCGGGTTGAGATCAATCGCTTGGCTGTATAGTGTTGCAGCCTTGGGATAGTTGTGACCTACAACAGACTTGACAATCAGTATGCATAGAGGTACTAGTAAACGCGTACTGGAGAAGGCCTTGTTCGCCTCTGCCTTAATCTTGGTTGCCTGCTGCCTGTTCTCGTCGGACACATCCTGGAGAGTCAGAGCGGAGAGGGCTGGGCTGGGGGGAAGGGATGAGGGCGGGGTGGAGGAGGACTCGGGGGTGGATGGGGAGGAGTCAGAGGGGCCCATTGGAATGTGAATGGACAACAGGCTTTAGGGACCTGCACTAATGGCGCGGCTCAGCGTGAATTCTTGCACAGCCACGTTTGACACAGTCTTTAAATAATTGACTATAGCAGTAATACAACAACTCAAATTCAATTGAAGCACGTCGATATGATAGCTGCCCGATTCATCACAGCACTGACATCCGTCACCAAGTATATTTGAGGGAATCATAAAGAAAACAAGTAAACGAAGCTACTATGTACAAAATGCCCACCAGAAGAGGCGGAAAACATACATAGTGCATAGGGCAATATCTTCGCAAACACAAGAGTACGCAGAGAGTAGACAGAAAAGAAAGAGAAAAGAAGAACAAAAAGTGAGTACATATATGCAGAGCTATCGTTGATACAAAGACCCTCCCGGCGCGTATCCCAACACGCCCGATACAGCTTGATGCCACGTAACGTCCACCTGCATCTGCGATCCCGCAGCGACCATAGGACCGAACGGCTGCCCCGCCTTCGCAGCGTCGAACCCACCAAAAAGAGGCGGGAAATGCTGCAGCGGCGTCGGCACGTCCGCGTCCGGCAGACTCGATATCTGGATCGTCCGGTCCCCGTCAGACGACGAAGAGCTTGCGGTCGACGTCGGCGAGTAGACGAGCGTTGGCGTCGGCGGGCTGGTGTCTGCGTAAGCGCAGTAAGCGATAGGGTTCATATTCGTGGGTGTTGAAGACCATGACGTCGAAAACGGTATTGAGCTTGAGGAGACGTCCATACTTGTAATCGGATTAATGGAGGGAGCACCTTCGAAGAATAAAGCTGACAGGCTAGAGGTTCGTGCAAAGTCCTGAGTCGACGGCCCAAACGCTGCAGGCTGAGGCTCGCCGCCCATAGACGAAGCACAAACACTGTCTTCACCAGTCACGCCGTACCCTCCACTCGGGAGTGCAGGCACCGTCGAGCACCTCCGGAGCATACTCGGACGAGTGATGTTCGGAGCTAGGAACCCGCCGCTCTCCTCCACCTTGCTCGCAGGCCTAAGAAGATCGCCCTCGCTCTTGCACCGTGTGACGGCCCTGCTCGGCACCTTGCCCACCCACAGTCTCCACTCTAGCATCTCCCCCAGCGCCCGCTCGCACCGTCCAATCTCCCGCGGATGTAGCCCGGTGAGCTTAGCCCACGCGCGGTTGGAGTAACACTTATCTTGCATGAACTTCGAGGCTAGTATGAGTGATGCGAGAAAAGCACGACGCGGGCAGAGCAACGGGGACGGGAGCGGCGGCATCGGCGGCAGTGGCGCAGAGGGACCCTTCAGCTTCTTCTGCAAGCCGTCTTCCATAACCGGCGCGTACGTAGACTGTCCGACGGTGGCCTGGGACTGCTGGCACACGGTGGCCAGCACGTCCGTATCCGTCTCCTCGCTAGACGAGGAAGTTGTCGGAGTAACGTACTGAGAGATATTCAATAATGATTGTTGAAGAGAAACGAGGTCCTCCTCAGGCATGACGATACGACTAGCCGACTCCGACTCGCCCCTGACGCCCTCGCCACTGCGCTCCTTGCGCGCGAGGTCGGGCACCTTGGCGCGCACGGCTTCGAGGTAGCAGAGCGCTGTCTGCAAGACGCAGCCCGACGTTCGCGAGCGGCGGAGGACTTCGTGGACAAAGTTCTTGAGCGGCATTAGGTTGTTGTAGCATTGGGCGCCTTTGGTCAACTGGGCGGCCCCAGTGGGACCACCCGAGTGTTGATCTGAAAGCGAGGATGTCGAGGAGGGTGAGCATGGCGTTGTTGGCGAGATCGGGGATAGGAGCTGGGAGTTGCGTGTGTGGTGGGGCTGGGATTGATATTGGCGTTGAATGTGTTGGTGGGTGTTCTGCGTCTGCGTCGGTGGAGATGGTGCACAAAGTGGAACACGCGCTGTGGTTTGGAATACGACCGGTATGTCTGATATGGGCCATATCTCGCAGAGAGATTTGACGGTTTGGTCTGAAGAGCGGAGCCGACTTACTTGGCTGGTCTCGGAAAGCAAATGCATGTCACGCACCGACCAAACTGGTTAAGTATCTGCCTTTCAGCGTGTCCCGAAAGTGCACCTCCTTCGGCGCTTCGGTTATCGTGGGAGGATTGGAAGTGAGATTCTTGGGACCGGACTGAAAATCGCATAGAGAGGAGACATGAGTTGAGGTGGGAGGCGACGATGATACAGAGGAGGCCGGGGTATTCAGATAATTGCTTGCGACGGAAGACCTCGATGAAGAAACAGACGGCGATGGAGAGGCGTAAGGCTGCCACCGAGCCCGAGCGCGTGTGGCGCCCGGGCCACGATGCGCTAGCGAATGGGAAACAGAATACATATTCCGGAACGAGATAGACGAGACGGGTCGGGAAACTAAGCGGGGATTCGAGGTAGCGTATATTATTTAGATTGTAGCATAGGCACCGGAGGAAGGAGTGACAGTAATAGTTTCGGACTTGAAGTTCTTGAATCCAGACGAGACGGCGAGCAGGGGGGCAGCGAATTGGGATGGGCGGAAACAACGGCAACGGATGATAAAGGACATTTTGACTCAGTGAGTCGGGCTGGACGTCCTAGTCGCTGACTGGGACGGTCCAGAAATTATAAAGATCTACCGCAGCGCGTGTAGAGCTTTATAAGAGCTTTGGGATAAGTTGATGCTATAGAAAGTCGAGACTTGGGTGTAGAACAGGCGAGGACACAGCAGGTGTCGGGATCGGATCCAACAGCCACGGGCTTGAATGGGTTATATCCTCCCCGAGGAGTCATTCGGCCTGTGCCGGCACTTTCCCACACCCGCCGTGTGTCTCTCACTGCCCTCCTGACGCCCTCCTATTGCATCCAGTCATCCAAAATTTTACCTGGCTCATGTCTCTCGCACGAACCGCTTTTTGGAACATGAATGGTCAGTCAATGGGCGTGGCCGCAGTTTCTCAAGTGGCCGATGCATCACCCGCCCCTCTGCCATCACGATAACTCTGACTCTGTCGGGTTCCCATCGGATGCCTCCGTGCCAGCAACTCGCTAGAATCCATTTGCGTCATTCACACCATACTCATTTATTGATGACTACCTCGATCATCACACTACTATAGCTTGTCTGAGCATGATACAGGAGCTAGCGAAGCTGCTGCAGACTCCCGCAGACTCGAAAGGGATATCATGGAAGATGCTCGGACTTCATACATGAATGCATGACACGCGGTCCCCTCGGCCCCGGACGCTCCTCTCCATCCCGGAGGCGCCTGCCATCTACCGACTCACCGTGTCCTATCTTGGCATCCTGGGAATGGCCATAATAGTACCTCCGTTCAGTTGACGACCCGTATCTGACTCGGTGGGCAGTGGCGCTAATGTCCGTAATTCTTCCTCTAGGCTCTTGCATCGCCATGTCATCACACGGATGGTTCTGAGCACCTTGTCCAACAATATCTATACTTGGTTGCCCTTATCGCGGACCCACCGCACTGCATCGGACGAAGAGCGCGGGGAACCGCCTTTACTCCGGCTTCTCCCTTCGTCTGCAATAATCGAACAGGAAAGAAACGGCGTTCTCTAGGGTCTGAACTTTGCCTAATGGTTGGCTTGTCCCCTGGAAGGACACATCGCAATGCTCTCAGCTTTACTGCTTGGAACACGCGGTTGCAGCATGTTGAACAAATGCTACACATGTTTCAGCCGTAACTCACCGCCCATTAATCGTACCCTATACGCAGCTCGGTGCTCAGCTTCGAACCCGAATAGTATGTTCCGTGTTCAGTGGACGCTTCAGGCTGGATTCACGCACATCATTACTCGTCTGCTATGCGCCTCTTCGAGCTCAGTTGCGGGACTGGTGAGACATGACCTACGCACCTGCCGTCTAGCGCTCGAAATGCTGTGTTGTGTCTCGGATGGCGCGTTTCTCAGAAGACCGTAGGTGCACTATCCCGCTTCCTCTGTTGTGACTTGTTCACATGAGACCTTGCGTGTTTCATCCGTGCCAGGATCCGTCGGGTCCTCGCCTCCTGACCGCTGACCTCCGCTTTCACGAGCGCAGCAGCAAATTGTCCCCTATCCGACTCTGGTGACGGGGCGCCTTGGGCGCATCACTCCCTTTTTCTTGTAGCTTGCGGCACCTGCACTGCTGTTCATCCCTCTCCCTGGTCCGCTCACGTCGGGCGTCTCAAGTGTATGTCGGTGGTCATGCTGCGCACCTGCATTCCGTTCCTTGGATACTGTCACGCTGACTATTAAGAATGTACCTATATTCACACCACTCCGTGAAAACTTCTTAGTGCTGTGCCTCTATTTTCCGTCCTTCCTTCTATCCCTTCATTTATACCGTGCTGCGCGCGGGTCCTATCGCGCAGGTGGCTTCGTCTTCGATCACTACGATCGACCTGGTGTGGCTGTGCAATGAGCGGAGCCGACGGAGCTTTTTTGACGCGCTTCTCTTGACTCACCGCCCGGCAGGGAGGCATTCGGTGTGATTCAGGAAGATTTTGGTGGGCTCCAGCTGAGTTCTTCATCTTTGTTGGAGTTCTTCATTCTTCGTCACATCGTCTGATGGCATGATGGTCAGAATTCTGGTAGAAGGGGATATATCTTTGCTGTCGGTAATCATTGTCAGAGTCATTACAATTTGACTTAAATCGAATGCCTATGCTGTTGGCCGTAAATCATGGATCAGATACCACAAGTCATTGCATTGAATGGACCTGAAAACAACAAATCTCAATCGCTGTCTTGACTGGTGATGCGACGGTAGCACAATTAGATGCGTTGGGAGTAAGGCTTGAAAGACCGCCGGCGATGACCTGTTGGAGAACAAACGGGTGTTTTACCTCCAGCTGAGCGCCCATTTCCCTTGTCACCGCCGAAAGGCCGGATAATGCGGGTAACGCGGTAGGACCAAGCCTGAGCGGGGCTCTACGGCCTCGCACTCACTAAGCTAACCAACTGGCGTTACGAATCAAGATCGAGGAATGGCCGTCGTGAGATGCCACCCGACCCAATGCCAGCGTCCAGGGTAGGCTTCCTCCAAAACACCCGCCTATCACTTGCGGAATTGCTGGCTGTGTATAACGTCTCAGAGACCCTAGTGAACTCTGAAAGAACCCCAAATCGTCAAGGACGGTCTTCTCTAGTGCCCTTGGCATCCGTGTTCCAGGAAATCAGAATTTGCGCCGTACGGTATCGCCATCTGGTGGATCACGCTGCAACTCATGATTAATTCAGTGACCCACCGGTACCGGGCTGGCTGACTCACTTTCATTGTTAATATAGCGCGTGCGCGTCGTTCCGGCAAGATCTCAGACCAATGATAGCGTGCTCATTGTCAGTGCCGCAGTCATGAAGCCCTAGATCGCTCACATTGACGTATCGAGATGGTGGCGCTTCAACTGGATGTCGTACCTAAGATGAGTCATTTGCCACAGAGTTGCGAGATCGGGGTTTTCGAAGGATAGGGGTCAACATGATATAGAAGTGTGCCGGGCCAGGAGGATTCTTTTCACCCGTTGATTGATGAGACGGTGGCGGTATAGGTTGCTTGACCGCACGATCTGACGGTCAATATAAATTGCCCACAGACCGAAATGAGGAGGAACAACATCGTGTCCGACCAGCGGGATATCGGCAGCCACTGTTGTAAATAAATGGCTGGAGATAAAGGACTGTGCGGGCATCAAATCTTGAACATGAGCAGATTCGCATCCCATGAACAGCAATTCTAGGTGTGGCAAAGACACGTCGTAAGACCATATGACTTCCTTGGAGATATTCCTATTGTTGGTGAATATATACCGAGTCATATCCCCTCAGACCTAGCCTTGACGAAGCTGTGGTAGTGGGGTTGCATGTCTGAGCCCGTTGGCAAGGAATCACAATTGACAGATGAAAAACGCCGTCAGTATAGTTGACCCTGGCTTGGTATGCAGCAAGTTTTGTGAGTTTGAGGATCTGAATGGAGCGAAGAGATCGTGGTCGCGTTTAGCTGAAGACGATATCTTGACAGTAATTGAGATCAAAATTAGGGTTCCACGCACTGTATATCGTTTAGTAAATATCGTGCCTGGCATTCCGTAGATGTTACATGAAGCCAATCTTAGAACAGGGAAGCGCGCCACACCTTCCGCAGCAGTTGTATTGGAATAAAACATGAATTCGTCGAAGGCAGCAGTCAGCCTCACTTAGCTCCGTCGCAGGCAACCAGAAGGAAGTCCTGGAAAGAGCGACAGGCCAAGGTAGCCAGAGAAGTATCAAGGATACAGTATTGCTAGCAGACTGAGACCAAACTTGAAGTCGCTCAGGAGGCAAAGACTATGAACTGATTGTCGGCTTCTGTACTCGAGGAAATAAGACTCTTAATAGTCGAAAGGTATGTTCATCAGTCGTAAGGTCGTCGTCCTTGCACTGATATGCTTGAATATTGCAAGTGTTACCACTTCGGCGGACCCCGTTGTAAATTAAGGACCCAGACGTTCACGGTCTGTCCGCCCGCGCCGACGTCGCAGTCGATGAACTCAGAACGAACCGCAATGCGTCGCTGGGGTAAGGGGCTTTGATAGATCGACGAGACATCACTAGCTGAAATTGGGGTGCTTCCATCGGCCTCCTTGGCAAGTTCTTGCAGCAGGTCCAGCCACCCGGAGTTGACGTTGAGATCTGAAATCGGAATTCCGCTGCACAGTATGATACACATACAGCTTATGAACACTGTGCACCTTTGCTTTCCTCCACAGGGGCTGCTTGACCGCTGGAATCGCTGGACCCATGTGCCCAAAGGCTTGTGCAGCGCCGGGAGATGATGCCCGCGAAGGAACCTTGCGCCATCCGATTGGATGGCATTTACCGACGGCTGGCTTAACCGTCGAATCCTCCTCAACTACCCCCTCCAATCTATCTTATTCTCTCCTGCCTGCTGAGTCTCCGTGCAGCTTGCCGTGTCTCCGAATACCTGACCCCAGTCGCTCTCTTTTTTTCTGTCCTTGACTGAATTCGATATGAAGAACTTTGGACTGTTTGTTCTCTTGGCTTTGGTGGTCGCGGTTACCGCTGAACTGCACGACAACACCCCCCTGGGCCGTCTTTCGCGTCGTCACCATAATGTGAACAGACGGAGATCGACTCCAGCACAGAGGTGTGCGAAGAGGAACGCTAAAGCGTCCAGCAGTAGCGTAGCTGTGAGTCCCTTCTGCCGCACTCTCGCCATACACATCCTTTTCGATGGAGACGAAGAAGCAGTCACGGATTGCGATTACGGATATGTCCTTTGTTCTTGAAGAGGAAGCACAGGAGCAATGATGCATATCCTGCGATATTCTGAACCTTCTATCCTTGTCCTTCGCTCAAGGGACCCTTTTTGTATCCATAATCCACACGTTTCTTTAACGATTAATCCGAATACAGGTCAACGAAGCCCTGGTGAAGACCAGTGCGGCGCCCCCGCCTCCGCCGGCCAAGACCTCTGAAGCTCCGAAACCCTCTGCCCCTCCATCCGTCAAGGGCCTCATCAATGTCAAATCAAACTGTGGTGCCATCGGAGCTACAAGTACGCATCAATTTTGCATATGCCAAAAAAAAGCTTGGGTTTAATATATTCCTTCTACAGAGGATGTCACACAGTACTCTGGCCCCAACGGCAACATCGATTGGCTGAACTGCGGTCTGAACGACGGCGGCTGGCAGCCGCCCTACATTCGCGTCGAGGACGTGATCACAATGGACCTCGGCGAGGCGGTCAAGGACCCAAACAGCGCGTTCAGTGCCTGCTCGGACTACATCTCTACGTTCGAGAAGTACGCCTGGCAATTCGGCGTGCCCCCTATTATGATCGCCTCGTTCGCGATGCAGGAGTCGGGATGCAACCCCGCTACCGTTGGCGGTGCGGGCGAGCAGGGCCTGATGCAGCTTACCTGGGACAAGTGCCTGGCAGCACCTGGCGGTAACTGCAAGGATGTCGTACGTTCCCTCCTGCTCCCGGTGCATTGCCGTTCATTCGCTGATTAGGCAATGTTGTATGTAGGATTACAACATCAAGACTGGTGCCAAGTTTTTCGCTGACAGTCTGAATGGCAACGGTGGTGATCTGCTCAAGACCATCGCTGGCTACAACGGATGGAGCGTTTCCATGACATTTGTACGTTGTCAATCATTCACTGGTCCCGTCTGACATCCGGTTTTCAGGATCAAGCAACTGCGGCTGGCAATACTGGGTGTTGCCGCTGCCAGAACAACCTGGACTAGTGCGTCTATTGTCCTTAAAATCTGTGAAGAGACGATATCTAATTGACACACTCTTTCACAGCCTGCACCAGTTCCTGAACGGCTGGTGCCAGAACGTCAATGCCTACACGCACAACCCGCCCCTCGGCAAGTACTTCAACCTGGCCAAATGCCACTAAGTGTGGCGCACACGTTCGACCTGCCTTACCATCCACCACACCGGTTCCGGCTGTCCCTTTTCCGTCCACAACTTCCTAATAGAATCGATTTAATCTCGGAGTGGGATTGGATACCCTGCACTAGTTGTATAGTATTATTCTCGTCTGTGTAACGTCGTCGTACTTGCACCAGTATACCCCGGAAGCGGAGGTTCTTTCATGTTCGGGAACTGTAACTTAGTGATGATTCAACAGGAGTAGCATTATAGACGACCTTGTGAGACGATGTACGCACACGGCCGCGGAGCGGGCGCCAGAGGATTTCGGTATAACAATCGCACTCGCTCGATCGCCCCTGCATACGTGGCGAATCTCTCAGGCTGCCATTGCTTCTGAATGTTGTACAGTTTATATTTTTGAAAACGCACAAGTAATTGTAAAACAACTATTTACCAGGGTAACAAGTAACTGATAAACAAGATCTGATGTCGAGTGAATCCGTGAACATTATCGATATTCAAGCAAGATAACTATGTGCAAGAAACGTACAAGAATGGTTGAGAAAATCCTATGCAAATGGAATGAAATATATAGATAAAGATAACGCGAAAACTGGTGATGGTACAACGTGCAACAATCGTCAGCAGAGACAATCCAATGCACAGCAAAGCTTGAGTAAACGATGATAGTTTGGATCAAATCAAGAGGACGATGTGAGTAGCGAGGCGAGAAACAAAGCAGATGGGTAGCGCTGGAGATTTGGAGGGTCATTTCGGGGAGAGTACATGTGGCAGCTGGCGAAAGTATCAGCTGTTAGGCCGTTGTAGCTGTCATGGGGCGAACATACCGGAGTGATCGGCTTAATTTCTCTGTCCGTTCCGCGACCTGTACTTGGCGCGTCCCTTTCGCGGGGTACGCTCCAATTTATTCAAGTAGACATCGTCATAGCTCCTAAAAGTACAGGTGCCCACGGTGTCATCATACTCGGCGAGAGTGGCCCAGACGCAGTGCCATCGCGACGGCACGTCGTTGCCATCTGTGGCCGCAAATTTGAAGGCGAGGCCAAGGTGGTTCTGGTCCCACTTCGACTCCTTGCCCAAGCTGGGGGCGAGGCGAGGCCACACGGGGTCGGCGTCCTGGACTTTCTGCCTCTCAAAGGCCTTGTCCATCAGGCGGATAAGGGCACAGTCCGTGATGACCATGCCCTTCGCGAGCTTGCCTCCGCTGGCCGACCTGCCGCGCTGCTTATCTGCCTTGGCTGTGCACGACTCCAGAACACCAGCGAATCCGTCGTCCATCTCGAGCTCCTTTGGGATGCCCTTGTGTACGGGATCATAGCCGTCGACGAGGATCTGGAAGCTCGTGTTGTCCGCAAAATCAAGGGTAAGGGCCGGGTGCGATTGGGAGCGGCGGATACGTGTCAGTGTCTTCCCAACGAGTGTAGAAGGATCAACACCGATCGAGTCCAATCGGAGGGGCTGTGGCATCTGACGACGCTTGGTAGGGGTGGTGGGGGATGGGGGTGTCGCGCTGGACGAGCTCGACGACGCCGAACGACCCGAGTCCGAGTCTGAGCGGTTTCTTCCGCAAAAATGCCCAGCCATGATGATGTGTGGTTTCGCTCGATAGAATATGTGGAAGGTGGGGGTGTATCGCAAAATTAACGGTATTCACATACGATGTGTGGCGAAAGTGGGTTATTGAACGACGCATCCCACTTTGCCTATTTCGGTCATACTGGCAACACCCACATGACCAAATAAGCAGACATTTGAAGCCAAACAACATCAAATTGATTAGTGCCACAGCGCTGCGGCCTTTTGACTATTGTTCACTGTCTCCCCTGTCTCGCTGAGGGACCCATTCAAGACGAGACCTCATGGAACTTTGCAAAAATTGTTCAGATGACTTCCAAGCTGCTGTTTCTGGGATCAGTATTGCCTTGAATAGCGATGAATTCTTGCAGCAAAAGTGCACAGCTGAAGAGGGTGTCTCATATCTTTGTGATGAACGATATATGATTATTCCATAGGTATTCCGACTCTAACGAGACAAGCTGAGATGGAACGCTTCTCCGCTGACCTTCTTGTCGTTACGGATGGGGGTTTTTCGAATTTCCAGAGCGCGGTTATGGGCGGGGCGGCCGCCAAGTCGGCCATGCGAAGCCATTTTGTGGGCACGGTGGGAACGGAGGGCACACAAGGAGAATGAATGTGATCACGTTCAACACGCAATATTGTCTGGGAAGCTCTGGCAGCAGCTTGTTCCCGATCCTACAATTGTGCAAGGTGATCGGTCAACCCAATCCGCCCACCGCTGAGCTCTCAGCGCAGATGTCGTCTGCCGTATGTTGTGCTCTACCCCATCATACGATCTGACAGTAGGTCATTATCATGCTATCGACTCCTACCGTCCCAATCTCTCAATGGATTTTCTGTGCCAGGTAAGGGGAAGTGTCCTCTCGTGTTTAACGAAGATTGCAAAATAACTGCTCATACGGCTGACCGTTCCCACATTTGATTTCATCAGAACGTTTGTTCCAGAGAAGACTGGTGTCCTGCGAAGAAGACGTCAAGTTACCCCAACGGTCCACAGCGAAGAAGTCCAATGGTGAAAGCTCGTGCCTTGAGACCCTGAGGCTTGTTTTTACTACCTTCTGACACAGCTAAGCATCATTGCCACATGATGTCTATGCATTCACGGATCGTCTCTGTACCTCAAAGGCAACCAGGGGAGCCCTGTGGTTTATGACGTAAAGATAAAGATGGTGGTAGAACCGTATCTAAAGGTCTGTACCCGCACCCCGAACCATCTATCATCTTGACCGATGAACTCAATCTCATTGCAGCTGTTAGTCAACTCGGATGTATTGGTGGATAGGGCGAAGTCAACAGTATCTGAGCTTTTCCCCCGGCTCGGACGTTTCATAAGCTCATGCTGTCCCATTCATTTGCATCTAATATCCGTCCGGAGCTGAGGCCACCAGAGTGGCATATTCAATCGCGATGATCTAGGAATTCGAAAGGCACATATTTTACCAACTTGCATTGCATTTATACCGTATTAACGTTGTCTATTCACCTGCTCCACCTTGTTTTGGCGGGATGGTGGCCCAGATGGAAGGAGTGGGGCGTCATCCAGGGTAATCACGGTAGAACCGAAAAGCGTCGATTGCACGAGTCATACGGACCGGACCACGACTCGTAATGAACAGACAGGGTGTTATATCTGCTAATGAAATCATACACTGATGCTAGCATAGCCTACTAGGGCTCAGGTGGAAATGCTGAACCGCGCAATACCAGGCTAATCTCATCCGTGATGCAACATTGCTATGTACATAAGTCTCGGCTACGGACCCGCGAACCGTTGACTTCTCCTTCCTTGATGTCAGACGAATCTAAGAATATTCAGGTTCCGCTGACCCTTACTAGTCGGCCCGACGAAAACGACCTAGTGATGGCGTCGGATTAGCGACGTTCAGTAACTCTTCGCACTGCTCTCTTATTGATGATCAGTTATATTAGCATTTAGACTGCTCGTCGATTGTTGATGCCCATCCTACGTTTCAGATTCTCGGGAGAGGAGGGTTTGCTTGACCGCACCGCAACCCAAAGTAGCATAGATGGGAAGCGGGTCTCAGAGCCATCTTTTACGTCTTCCAGGCAACACCTCCATCGACAGTTCGTTGCCTTCTGCGGCATAGTTGATCGCCACGACGAATCTGCATGCGTGTGACAGATCAGTGATCTTTCTTACAACGGAGGGTCGCTATAATCGGATTAACTCTGCTGTGTTTTCGCTGCCTTGTCTCAGACAGTTGTCTGTGTGATATGACTCGTCCACGCGACGTTGGTGCACCTACAAATGGGAACGTGGCATGGGGGTTGCATCTGATAATTTGTGCAAACACCACAACAGTGTACGTACAAAGAAAGTTGAACCTGTTGTTATTGTTGCACCGATAAGGTTGGAAAACGGAGAAAGGATAGCGTAAGGATTCCTTGGAAAGGCGCCGGTGATCACTGATCAGGTCTCCTGAAAGACGCCGCTGCAATCGCTGGAGTGCAATGGCCCACCTTCATTTTCCGCAGAAAAAACATATCATCGGAACAGATCGGGGCTGGTGTTTTGGGATGGAACTGACGGCATCAGAGGCTGTAACGTCCCTGACGCCGAATTTATGGGGTGAGAAAGGTGCGACTAGTCTCCGGCTTCTCTCCTTTCCGGCAACTGCGCCGTTGTGGCTGATTGTCCCATTCGCATGATTAGTTCTGACAGACATACGCACCATACCTTTTTCGTCCATGTTTGCCAGCGCAAAGTGTATGAGGGCACAAAACATTGACTTTGCCCACCATTTTTGAGAGCAAATCCTCCGCATACTGAAATGCAACACCGTGTTTTCTGATAAAATCATAGAAAATCTCCAACTTTACCGAAGAATTCACAGACATCAGACCGTCGCAGACCTCAGATCTGTGTTCGGCGATGCATCCCGAGATGCGATGATCCGCAAAAGGGCATCGTTTCCTCGTTGCTACTTCTCATCCTCCTTGCTATTATTTCTATCATGCGAGCTGCAGATGACGAGCCCTTTCATCGTCCGTCCGAATATCGTTCTTCCAACATGTACCAGTGAGTTGCCATCCACCCTCGTCCTCGACGTATTATTATTCACGCTCCCCAAAGCCCGACTACGAACCACTATATGACCCCGACGTATTTCGCCCCTCCGCCACAACCTGGGCATATGCATTTGGTGGCACCATTACCCCGTCCGACTAATGTCCCTCCCCAACGCAAGCGTCCAAAATATACCCGCAGCAAAACAGGCTGTTTGACATGTCGAGCGAAGAAGATAAAGGTACTTCTCCGTGTTTGGCAATGTCCGCAGCACGTCTCTCATCATGCCACCCAGTGTGATGAAACCAAACCAAGTTGTCTGAGGTGCACCCATGGGCAGCGAGAGGTAAGTACTTGCAGGTTTTTTCCTTATCTGTCCACTCATGCGAAGTTGCGAAGTGTACCTGGCCGGAAGGCTTGCCTGCACGTAAGAAGGCCCCTCCGAAGAAGCAGTCTGTGCCGATAGACAATCGACCGTCCACTGCCGAGTCTTCAGGAGTCTCCGAGTCCTCGACTCCCCCGACGCGCAACAATACTCCTCCCAAGCCCGAGAACGGGGCCATGGAATTGAGTCTGCCACCTCCGGCGTCGACGAGGCGTCACAGGTGAGAAAGATACTTGGGGGATCTATAACCGGTTCTGATATTCTCAAGCAGCGAGCCTTACCTGACCCTGCCACCTGCCGCCGATACACATCGTCGTCAAAGGTGTGTCTTTCGGACCATTCGTCACTTCCGACTAACCGCTTTGGATAGTATTCCCAGCCTCCAAGCTACGACTCACGGATACCCAGCACATTCCTTACAATCGCATGCATTACCTGTAATACCGGAAATGACCTCATCATACCCATCACAGCGCTATAATTCGGCATATTCTTCGACTCCTTTACACGCTCATTCCCCAGGGCACCACTCTGTCGATAGTGGGCACATTCCGTCTCGTTCTTCATCAAGTAACAATACCATTCGTCGCGTCGAACACGGTCCTCACCACGCTCCCCAATGGGTTCATCATAATTCGCACCTAATACACCCAGTGGACCCTATCGAACCATACGTATGTACATCAGGCTGTTCTTCCCCGCTCCGAAGAAGCATATTGACGCCTTCTTATCTAGTTCCAGACTGTCCAGGAGAGGCATTTGGTGGGGCACCCTTCGTCCAATAATCATCCATTTAGATACCAATGAGATCGATTTTTGTTTTCTTCCGTCTTAAGATCCGTCACTATTGCGACACTTCATTAAACATCATCATGGCCGTCCCGTTTGAGAACCCTGTTGCGGCAGCAAATGTATCCCTTGTGTTCAATCGCCCGCTGCGAAGTGATCCCGCAACTGAGGCGCTTCGACTCGCGCTACTGGGGGTCGCTGCAGTCCACCAGTCCTTCCAGATAGGTCGTGGCGGCTCCTCTCCTGAGGGCTCCGTCAGCATGATGAACCTAGCTCAAGCTTACCGGTTGGAGTCCACAAGGTGGTTGACGGCAGCCTGCTCCACAGCCGATGGCGTGCAAAGCGACGCCGCGCTGTCGGCCTCCATTACTATTGCTCTCATCGATGTGAGTTGCACGTTACATATTGTTGAATACGTTCAGCGGGTGAAACGATTCGCATCGTCGTGATAGATATTCACTGGCGGCCACCGTTGGCACAAGAATCTGAATGTAGCCAAGGGCTTAGTGAAATCTCGAGGGGGCCCCTCAGCAATGTTGGCGCGTCGGGTGGCATGTCGACCGGGAACTGTAACCGGCACCTCACGCGCTAAACTACTGCTCGAAATTTTGGCTATTTACGACATGTTTGGTGCGCTCTAACATGACGTAGTCGCGTAATGCGAGATCTAACACGACGCCCGACTGCAGGGAGTCTGGCAACGGGAAGAGAACCAACTATCTTAGGTAATGGCTCGGTTGACTGGTGGTCTGTATCTTTACTGTGCGCAGGATGCAGCAGTCTAAAAGACGATGTTAGGCACGACGACACGGTTGCGAAGTCGCACGTCGAAAATGTGTTCGGCATGTCTCGAACGCTCGTGCCTCTTCTTGCTCAGGTCAGCATCTGCGACCGTCTCCTTTCACATATTCTCATCTCGTAGGTGCAGGTCGTAGCATCCGTCGCACGAGCGCTCAGCGGAAGAGCGCATGTTGTGGAGCTACCGGACAGCGTGACTTCAGCTGCAGACCCTTCCTCTGAGTGCACGCTTCTCTACAATGACCTAGACAACTGGGCGCCTCCGGCGGAGGACATCCCTGCGCGAGTACGAACGGGCAATATGATATACGTCAACGCAGCCAAGGTGGACCACTGCTCTTCAGACTAAGTCGTCTTTACTTATGCTTTTGCTAGATCGTTCTACTGAGAGATGTCGGTCAAGTCTCCCCCGACGACCACATCGTGCAACGCTGTGTGGAGACAATCCTGACGCTTTGCCTTCGTTGTGCCGAAAACAAACTCAGTGTCGAGTGCGTTAACAAGTATATGTGTTCCTTGACACTCTTCTGAGTGCCCATTGCTCAGCTTAAACTGGCCGGTGATAATAGCGGCTTCACATGCCTTTGGCGAGTCGCGGCGTCAAGTGCTAGATCTGTTCGAGGCTTTCAGGTATGTGTCGTCCAGCCTCGTTTCGGAGTTCAATTGGGTCTCACAGCAGCGTGCTTCTTCCGCAGAGGTCAATGTAAGCATTCTCACCGATTTGTCGTGTGCAGGCGCGGAGCTGACACGATGGTAGGCTGCTACGAAATCGACACCTCGGAACAAATCGTGTTAGAAGTAAGGACTAACACAAGGTGTACACTAGTTCGCCGCAGTTGCTGATGTGATGTTGTAGGTATGGAAACGGCTCGACCAAAACCACCCGGGCGCAGACTGGCGGTCCACCATGCGGGACCTCAATCTAGACGTATTGATCTTGTGAAACGAAGAGTATCTATCGTAAAATGTAACACTAACTCTCAAGAATCCGCAGGGCTTGGACTGCCACTAGCCTGGCGGTGGGCAGCCCGCCTCTATATACCTAATATCTAATTCCTGCATATGTACCAGTTCATACATAGTCGAGATGCTCTAACATTGCTTTCTTAGTTTGTTTCAAATTGTCAGTCTAATATTTGCATCTGATGTCCATGAGCAAGCCTGAATTCGCGTTAATCTGCCCGTTGTCCTTGAAACTGGGGAGCGCAATAGCTAGTAGTAGATCCAAACAGCACGGGCCCCTCGTCTCGATGAAACACAAAGCTGCTCAAATGAGTCGATCATGCAGGGCCGCCATGATCCATGAAGTACTTACTATGTGCGTTTGACGGATGCTTCCGCAGCTTTCACGCCAGATACAGCCGGTTGCAAGACAAATATTCATCTCCGCGAAGCACGAGCGGGAACTGAGAAGACATCGTCGCTGCACGTGTGCGCACTCACGATTATCCGAAGAATCACGGAAGCATTTTATCAATTCAAGCGTTAAAATTCTTTTATTCTGCTGAGGCGGATGCAGCAAGGAAGATCACATTCCTGGTAGAACATGGCGCGGGAGATCTCAAGAATCAGAAGTCCTCTTGGGTGCTCCAAGGCAGCGACGCTCCTAGTGACCTATTAAACGTGTGAAACAAACGCTCACATTAGATCCCTGACGAACACGCGGAAGTATCAGTAATCTTACGGTTGGACGCAAAGCCCATGCGCTGATTGCCAATATCCCAGATACTGTAGTAGTGCTTTAACACACTTCCGCCGACGAGGTCGTACCCGTCATACGCATTGATGAGAGTCTGACAGGTGGACGAGTCACTGGCAAATGGCCCGACGCTGAGCTCACTGCTGGGGATCGTGAGGTTGAACACCTTGCCGGATGAGGACGTGAACGTCAGGTCGATGACGGCGGGCAGGGACTGGATCTTGCTACACGCAATGCCATAGGTGCCAGGCTCGTCATCAAAGGGCTGGATGTCGGGCGAGATGAGAGCGTATATGGCCTGGAAAATGAAAACATCAATCAGACTCAGTGGACGGAGATAACAGTTCGGGAAATATTCGCCTCTGCAGTCGACGTGGGAAATAAGACATTGCTGGTACCGCTGTCAAAGATGATCGTGCGTGTTCGCTTCAGCGTGCTCGTCGTCTTGCCGTTCACGGATATCTGAGGCGAGGACAATTGCCACGTGTCCCCGGAGTCGCTGGGAAGAGAGGCATACGACACGGAACCTGAGATTCATGCATAAGGTGTGGTTATGATGTCGAGAAGGCATATTCGGAGCCGGAACCCACCTGTGAACTTTGTCGTGTCGATACCGCCGATGGTGAGCTCGGCATTGCCAATTGCGTTGGGAGTGAGGTACAAGCCGAACACAGCTGAGCCACGAAGGTCAGGACCCTATCAAGATCGCCAAAGAGGCTGTTACTTACAGGGCAAGCCTTGGTTGATTAGACCAGCAAAGAAACCCTGAGCGGTAGCACTCATTCCTGCAGCAGACTTGAAATTAGCTCCGTACTACTGCAGATTTCAATAAATGTTGACGTACCTTGAATGCCATCGAAGGGATCGATAGCAAACGTTTCCGTCTGATCGGTAATGACATATAAATCCGTCTTCTTCGCGACCAGACCACCAACAGTCACAGTGTCATGGCCACTGCGTAGTTGAAGCTGATAATTATCGCCCTGCACCGGGTCGACGCCAACGCCTGTAGCGAAGGTGAGCGTAGTGGTATACCCAGTGTCGACGAACGTAGAGCTTTTCGCAGTGTCGAATTTATGCTGATTCCTGCACGAGTCGCCGCACGCGGTGCCTTCGAATCATCAGAACAGTTGCGATATAAATAGAAACGGTAATTTCGCACTAGGGAACTCAAGGGTGGAACTGCCCGTGTCGAACACCACCTATGAAACTTTGTATAAGTGGATCGGAAAGAAGATGAAAGTTATCAGTACGAACTGATATCGTCTGCCCTGGTGTGCCAACTGAAAAGACAATTTGACCGAGATCTTATCACCAAACCGAGTTCCAGGAAGCACGTACCAGAGATGTTGCCGTACCACCTAAGCGAACGATCAGCGACCATAGATAACTTGGACAATCCATCGACGTACTGCAGATCAGTGCCCTTGTAGAAGTCATTCAGAGGGATGTTCGCGGCTGACAACGCCCGACGCCTCAAAGGAGAGTCATGAGAGGCCTTGCGAGCCGTCAATTGCACCCTGTGAGGACTGTGGGACACTTCTTGGCTATGTACGCTTGCACAGACCGTAAGAAGCGTCAGACTCGAAGCCAAGGCAGGTAGCATAGTACTGGCTAGTCCAAAGGGGGGGAAAGTCAATCGTGACCCGACAGAAATTTATACATGGCGGCCACGATCAAGACGGCTTGCGCTATGTGGTTGACAGAAGGCGGAGCAGCTGGAGGGAAGCCTCCGGACCTTAGGGGAGCACATGGAACTACGGGGCATACGTGATGGTCTTGCATGATGGCTATATGTCGAGGCCGGAAACGACGTGGACTGTGGCCTTCGACGGATAAACCGGTGTGTATGATGACTCTTACGACGACCCAATACTTCCCAATTCAGATTCGTTTCAGGTTTATTCGGTTATTCTTACCTGAAGTATACGATACACCTCCTTATCGATTATCCTAACACATGGCCAGAAGATATAAAGGTTCGCATGTACTCAGAGCAGTTATTTTTGTTACCCCTCAGGCCTTAGGAATCAAGCTTGTTCTGGTTCTTGAGTTTCTATTTTATCACGTGGACTTACCATGTAGTAAGGCTACGTCCAAGTCTTACAGACATCCTGAACTGTATGTCCGAGGATTCCAAGGAGTAAACGTTTAAACATCTAGCGGGATTGTAACTTCCGAGCGCGTAGTAGACAATAAAGGACGAAGACACTAAATAGACAGTTGCAATACTTCATTTACTCTGGCTAGTGGTGGCAGCGTCGGATATTGCCGCCACATTGATCTCGACGCCACAGCTCGCTATCTGCTTCATTTCTTGTTCCTATCACGAACTTCCGCCGATCATGGGTGAGTGAATCCATTGATACAATACTCGCTGAATGGGTCTTATAGGTCTGTTGCCCATTCCCCGCAGCTTCAGCTGAAGAGATCGTGCTGAACGGCCCCCATACCCCTACCCCGAAAGCCATCGAGGCTTTCAATCACATAGTCTCAACTATCAAGTCAGAGATTATCAAGTCACGTCACCACTGGAACAAGCACGAGCTCAAAATGTGGTCGCGCGCGGCAGGCATCTCAGACACCGACCTCGTCGACTTCACTGTCGAGAACGACCTGGTGCAATGCCGCAGCGCGCCAACATCGTACGGCACGGTTATCCTCGGAAAGATAAGACTTCCCGCCGTGAAGGATGATGAAGGCGAGGGATTCGTCCATGTTAGGTCAGTGATGGATCGCTTTGATGATCATCGATATTAATAGAGATCGGATAGAATACACGACCCTCCGAACAGGGTAAGAATGAATCCTCCTCATCGTGGTTATGACTGAAGCTCGGTCCAGGGTACTGATGACATTATGTTCCACTCTCTCTTTACCGATGAAGGGAACAAGAACGCTGACGGTCATCCCACGACTTGGCGCGCTGTTCAAACCGCCGAGACACCTTTGGAATTCTTCAATGAATAAGAAGCTTATAAGGTGCCATATAATGAAGTGTGAGATATCGGTCTGCATAACGAAAGACCTCGTACTAGTACATTACGGATTGAATGTAAGCACATTTTGTATAGCATTGGATTGTCTAAGGGTATATGAAAATGTGGCAAACATTAGAATGCATCAGTGCTCTCACATTACACATAATGCGATCAGCATCTCGTAATTTGGCGAAGCAGAAAAATGAAAACAATATTGGATCTGTGGAAAATGACAACGACGAGATTCGAACTCGCGCGGGAAGACCCATCACGGTATGCCTCGAAAGACCTAAACGTGACGCCGTAACCACTTGGCTACGTTGCCATAAAACTGAGTGCATTGCTCTAACATTTCACCAAGAGAATTCGGAATTTGTCTGTATTTTTTTGTGACTATGATAATCCTCAGGCTCCTGCTGTCTGGTTTACTGGCAAGCATGGTCTGGAAATCATTGTAAAACATTCTCACCCGAGCTTTCATGGAGAAGTAAGTACTGTATTAATTTGTGAATGTTAGCATATTTCATACTATTGAAGATGACAGCTCCGTCTCGTCCTCAATTTTTTTATGAATAACACTCCGCATCCGCAGATCCCAAAAGAGCCGATAGCCTGAATTGTGTCCGTGATGCTTGTCCGCCCATAGACCTCGTGCTACGGGAATGTGACATGTCAGCCCACGCCACAGCATTCGTTAACGCCGTCGAGCGTCAACTTGAAGTCTTGAATGGTCGCCTGCTCGTTCACGGTCTTGCACCATCCAGCCTGGGTATTCCTGTTCACAAGTCAGACAAGACTTTGGGTCGCAAATTTTTAGTCTCCGGGAACGCAGGCGCTCTCAAGTGCTTGTCAAGAATGCCGGGCGACGTACCCCCTCGGAACAGACTGACAGTCGATCACGCGGGCTGTAAACTATTGAGCGTAGTTTCTCAGGTGCTGAAGTACGTGACCAAAATATCGGTGCGGGCTACGCGTTCACAAGGCATGCGCGGCAGACCCTTTCCGAGGGAGTAAATGAGGACTAGACCTACTTTGTGTGCAAGTCCACTAGTGTTCCTATAAAAGCAGGCAATAGACGATCTACAGTGAACTAATTTCTTCTGACATCTTTCGTCTCTGCGCAACCACATTATGGGTCGCCTTACGCTCCTAGAATTAATCCTGAAGCAGCGTGCCGGAGCACCCAAGCTCGGAGTCAAGGCTGACCTCTCGGGGAAGACAGTCGTCGTAGTCGGTGCCAACACTGGCATCGGTTTAGAAGCGGCAAAGCATTTCGCATCTATGAATGCGAGCAAGGTCATCCTCGCGTGTCGCAATGAGGAGAAGGGCAAGAAAGCTGTGGTCGGTACGTCCGAGGCATTGCATTGATCAATCAGGATCGGACTGAGCATCCCATAGAGGTCGAGAAGGCGACAGGCTTGAAGAATGCGGAGCTCTGGCTCCTTGACCTGAGCCGTTTCTCCTCTGTCGTCAACTTTGCCGACAAGTTCGAGAAGGAAGGTGGCCGCCTGGACATTCTCGTCATGAATGCGGGCATCGCCACTAGGAAGTATGAGGATATGGAAGGATGGGAGTCAACGTAGGCAATTCCTTCTAACAGTGTCCTCTTCTGATTTATAGGTGTTGTCTTTACTAGTTTACATGTTAACGACTTGTCCACGGCCTTGTGCGCTTTGCTGTTACTTCCGCGCATGCTTCAAACGTCGTCCGACTTTTCGGTACAGACCAGACTTGTGGTCGTGTCCAGCGGGGCCCACTTTATGACTCTTATCAAGGAAGATACCAGAAGTAGCCCAAGCATCCTCAAGAAGCTGAACGACAAGGAGACAAAGTGAGTATCCAAATTGTCACTTGATCCTGCGGAATATTAACTGTATGCATATTGTTATCTAGTATGGATGGACGATACGGAGTATCTAAGCGTGTGTTCAACTTGACTCGTTTATTCTGACAAATAGGCTGACCATATTATAGTCCTCAATGTATTTTTCGTCCGTGCCATCACAGCTCGCTTGCCTTCAACCTCCCCACTCATTGCAACAGTCGTTAATCCGGGATATTGCGTCTCCGAGCTGCAGCGACACACACCGCCTGGTTACAAGCCCCCATCCGTCGAGCACGAGGGTAAGATACTCGAACAAGTCCCCTGGACCGCGGAGGAGGGAGCACGTCAACTCGTCTGGGCTGCACTCGGGCCGCCGAATCCTGCGGACGTGGACAAAGTTAGAGGCGCGTACGTATCCGACAACGAGATCACGGAACCGAGTGACTTCGTTATCAGCAAGGAGGGTAAGGAATGTGAGGATCGTATTTGGGTAAGTGGGTTACCAGAGTACAAACTGTTTCTATACTAAATCCATACTGCAGGATGAGACCATAGATATTCTGAACGAGGCAACACCTAAGGTCAAACAGATTGTTAAGCAATATCTGTCTGCATGAGGTGAAGTTGATAGCGTAGCCGCAGCTGATAGCTGAGAGAAGTGGAATGGCAAACGATATCATCGATTACCTATGAATACATTATTATTGCGAGCGGTCTGAATGACAGCCCGGAACAAACGTCAATATCCAATTGTGAACCTCAGCAGTAGAACCTAATTAAGCGGTTGTTATATTCGTGGTGCGAATAGGCTGAGGCTCTGAGCTTTCCAGCTGTTTATATCCAATAGCAGACGCAGCCGGGAACACAATGCACGAGGCATGGCAGGGCAGCACTCAAAGATGGACTACGTATACCTTTTATTAATCAAGACAATTTAAGACAATTTAAAGCCTCCAAAGTACCACAACGTCATCTCCAAATAAATTTTAGACGGCTGCAGCGATGGCCCTTGCCGAGGCCACAGTTCTGGATGAACTGGGAATGGCAGGAAAAAATAATGACGTTGAGAGTAATGACCTTTTTGCTGGTGCTAGTAAAATCACAAGTCTTCCGGTGCTTGCGGACTGGATTGCAGATCCATGGAGTTGATCCTGGAATCCCGGCGGATCTAACGCAAATGTTTGATACATTTGCACCAACTCAAAATCGTACGGCCTTGTGGTTGGGGTAAATAAGGATGATATTGTAGTCCTTGTAGACACTGCCTTGGTTCACCCAGCACGAGTTCAAGATCCACAGGTTGCCACACTATGACGCTCCTCAGGCCCAGGGTGCTGTAGTTAGCCCAATTCGTTAATACTAACAAGTGGACAAGTCTTGGAAGTGCGACGCACTCTTCGCTATGCTTAAATTATCTCTGTTGTTCTGCATGTCAGCTCCTTATCCTCCAGAACATGCACACATACACGTAGAATACTTTTGTGGCACCACTGTCATTGAATTTGCATCATTGCTTCACGTGACCAAGCTGACCCCGGTCAGGTACTGCCACAATCAGCTTTTTCCGGCGCTTTGCCCGGCTCTGCTCGCGTGGCCGTCGACCTATGTAGTAAGCTATCGAGGGTAATGCTGCAGGTCCTGGTACTCAGTACTCAAGCACCATTTAACACGGCCGAAAATATCGGGTGCAAGTACGCCATCACTCCGGCAGACCCTTTGTACATCTGGCCGAGGGGAAACGCAAGCTACGAGGACGCGTATGCGAACATTGTGCTCGGCAGTGCTCTAGTGAACGCGAGCACCGTCCGAATCACTGGCACTCCAAAGTTCATTAGTGTCCCTATAAAAGCAGGCAATAGACAATTCACAGCGAAGCAACTTTTTCCGCTGTTTTTTGTCTCTGCACAATCACATCATGGGCAAGCTTGCGCTCCTAGACCTCATCCAGAGGCAGATTGCTGGAGCACCGAAACTCGGAGTCAAGGCTAATCTCTCGGGCAAGACAGTCGTCGTAGTCGGTGCCAACACTGGCATCGGTTTAGAAGCGGCTAAGCATTTCGCATCTATGAATGCGAGCAAGGTCATCCTCACGTGTCGCGATGAGGAAAAGGGCAAGAAAGCCGTAGCCGGTACGCTTAAGCAGGTGTCTCGATCAGTCGGAATTAGATTAACCATCCCCTAGAGGTTGAAAAGGCGACAGGCTTGAAGAATGCGGAGCTCTGGCTCCTTGACCTGAGCCGTTTCTCCTCTGTCGTCAACTTTGCCGACAAGTTCGAGAAGGAAGGCGGCCGCCTGGACATTCTCGTCATGAATGCGGGCATCGCCACTAGGAAGTATGAGGATATGGAAGGATGGGAGTCAACGTAGGCAATTCCTTCTAACAGTGTCCTCTTCTGACTTATAGGTGGTTCTTTACTAGTTTACATGTTAACGACTTGTCCACGGCCTTGTGTGCTCTGCTGTTACTTCCGCGCCTGCTTCAAACGTCGTCCGACTTTTCGGTACAGACCAGACTTGTGGTCGTAACCAGCGAAGTCCATTTTTTCGCTGCTATCAAAGAAGATGTCAGAAGTAGCCCAAGTATCCTCAAGAAGCTGAACGACGAGAAAGAGTGAGTACCTCGATTGTTACTTGACCCTGCGGGATACTAATATACTGTTATCTAGTATGGATGGACGATACCAAGTTTCTAAACGTATATTCAACTCGACTCGCTTATCCCGACAAGGAGGCTGACTATATTATAGTCATCGACGTGTTCCTCGTCCGCGCCCTCACCGCTCGCTTGCCTCCGGCTTCCCCACTCATCGCAACAGCCGTAAACCCCGGCTTCTGCGACTCCGAGCTGCGGCGACACGCCCCAGACTTCAAGCCCCCGTCCATCGAGCACGAAGGCAAAAAACTGGAGCTGGTTGCCTGGACCGCAGAGGAGGGAGCGCGCCAACTCGTCTGGGCTGCGCTGGGGCCGCCGAACCCTGCAGACATAGACAAAGCTAGAGGCGCGTACGTGTCCGACAACGGGATCACGGAACCGAGTGATTTCGTTATCAGCAAGGAGGGTAAGGTATTTGAGGATAGTATTTGGGTTAGTGGGTTGCCTCAGCATCAGCTAATTCCGTACTGAACACGTATTGCAGAATGAGACCATTCAGATTCTGAACGAAGTAACGCCCAAGGTTAAAGAGATCGCAAAGCAATATCTGTCTGCGTAAAGTGACATGAAATGTAGTGTAGTCGCAGTTCATAACTTAGAGGAGTGCAATAGTGAACGACATTGTTGATGTCATATCAAGAGATTTTTGGTCCAAGTAGTATGCGTGATAACCCAGAACAAGTGTCGATATCCGTTCCTTAATGATCAATTCCTCAGCAAGACACATATTAAATGGTTGATGAATTCGCACCGCGAGTAACCTGAGCTTTCCGGCTGTATGTATAGAACAGAAAACGCAACTCCAAACACAAGTCACAAAGATGCACTACGCACCTGGGCATAAGATAATTTAAAGCCTCGGAAAGTACCATAACGTCATTTCCGAATGAATTTTAGGCGCAAGCGTAAGGGCATACATCCATGAGGGACATGGAACGACATGTGTAGGTAATGAGGTAGCAGACAGTGACATAGCAAGGACAAGGGAGAACGGTAGAGTGAGACAGCTTTCACCGGTAGCGACGGAGGCTGAGCGTGTTGTGCTTCTTCCAAGTGGCCAGTTTGGGAGTGTGGTTGTAGCGATGACCCTTGCCGATACCACGGTTCTGATTAATTGACGGGGTGAGCTGAGGAGTAACAGAAAAGTAACGAGAATTCCAACCTTTTTGCCGGTGCTGGTAAGACCACGGGCCTCCCGGCGCTTGTGGACTGGATTGCAGATCCAGTTGATCCTGGGGTCCCGGCGGACCTGACGCGAATATTTAACATATTGTACCAACTCAAAATTGGATATAGACGTACGGCCTTGTGGTTAGGGTCGACAAGGATAACCTCGTAGTATTTGTAGACACCATCTTGGTTTATCCAGTACGAGTTCAAGACACGCAAGTTGCCGCACCGCCTGCCAACACGTTCTTCTGCGACGCTCCTTAGGCCCCTCTGGGGCTTGAGGTGGTTGACACCTTGACGAACGGGCTTGCCGTAGGTAGCACCTGCACGATTCGTTGATACAATCAAGCAAACAAGTCCTGAAAGCCTGACGTACCCTTCGGGACGTGCTTCTTGCGGTTACCCCTCCTCACACGAATACGGTAGATGACATAGCCTTGTTTGGCCTTGTAGCCCAGGCGGCGAGCTTTGTCGGGACGAGACGGGCGTGAAGCACGGTGAATAACGTTCAGCTGGCGGTACTCCCAGCAGCTTCAGAAAGTCGTAAGTTTTCCAACATCTTAAAAAGACTGAACACATACCGGACGCGGAGGAGGAAGCGAAGGACATCCGACTGCTTCTTCTTGTAGAGCTCACCGATATACTTGTACGCACCCATCGTCGAGCCTGGTAGTATAAAATCAGCAATGAACTTCAGGACACATCCGTGACCGCCATCTCAGCATGCAACTCGCAATCCATCCATTTCCTTCAGCTCTTTCGATCCAGCATACTGACAGCCGCCTTTCGAGCCCAGTTGGAACATCAAATAGCGAGTTTGAACTCACCAGCCGAAACGGTCTTGTCTTGAGGATATGTCGAACGGTGTTGAAGACGGCCAGGCTTGCTCTCTGTGTTAGCACCGCTTCTCGGTAACTGCCGAACCTGCCGTCGCAAGTTCCCTACCACATGTAATATGTAACTCAATAATATGGACACCTCTCTTTGTTGACAACAGGTCTGCGTGATCAACTGAGAGGATCTGACACTTGGAACTGTCTGCTCGCAAACTGTACTCTTGAGTTGATGCAGATGGCTATATTTCGCTTAGCTTACAATGCCGAACTCCTCGATGAATGTACATGCACTATCATCCCGAGTCTACTATGCTATCAAGCCCACTGAATACGAGTGATGTACCACTTTTGTTGAGCGCGCTCGTCGCAGATTCTATACGATTCGGAGCCGGTTATATATCACGTTAATCGTACAGAAATCATACTATTACAATTCAGTTCAGACCGAGTACGTGTCGTATCTTATCCTTTCCAACACCACTCCCCGCAAAATCGTCAAATTGGCCACCGGCAGCGACAGGTATAATATGTCTCTTGATGAACTCCGCACCTTCAATCGCACAAACCTCCGGGTCTTTAAACGCACACTCCGTCTCCAGAACTGCCCATCCATCATAGCCATACTTCGTCAATCGTGTAAAGATGCCGTTGAAATCAACCTGTCCATCTCCCAACGCTCTGAAGTGACCTGCTCTGTCTGTCCATTCCGCATACCCGCCATATACACCCTGCCGTCCATCGGGAACGAACTCTGCGTCCTTTACGTGGAAGGCTTTGATCCGCTCGTGATAGATATCGATGAACGATAGGTAATCGAGCTGTTGTAAAACGAAGTGGGATGGGTCATACAAGATATTCGCGCGAGGATGGTTGTTGACATATTTCAGGAACCGCTCGAAGGTCACCCCATCGTGCAGGTCCTCTCCGGGGTGAATTTCATAACAAACATCGACATCGACTTCGTCGAATGCATCGAGAATAGGCTGCCATCGCTTCGCAAGCTCTTCAAAGGCCGTTTCCACAAGCCCTGCCGGACGTTGTGGCCATGGGTAGAAGTACGGCCAGGCCAAGGCGCCCGAGAAGGTCGCATGCACCTTCAAACCGAGCCGCTGCGAAGCCTTTGCAGAGTCAAAGAGGACACTTCTCGCCCACTCTTCCCTCGCCTTTGGGTTCTGGTGATACTCCTTGGGTGCGAAGCCGTCGAATAATGTGTCGTACGCTGGATGGACCGCAATAAGCTGTCCCGCGAGGTGTGTCGAAAGCTCAGATATCACAACGCCGTGCCTTGCGACGGTCGCCTTGATAGAGTCGCAATATGCCTGGTCAGTCGCGGCACGATGAATATCAATGAGTCGTGGATCAACAGGAACTTGTAGGGCTTTAATGCCGATGGAAGCGGCCCACGTTGCGAGTCCGTCGAGTGTATTGAACGGCGGCGTGTCACGAAGGTATTGGATGAGATGGATAGAAGGTCCTTTGATGGTTGAGAGTCCCGTCATGGTAAATCTGGTTCAGCTGTGATAGGCGGGTGTCGCGATTTCCAGATGGCTTTAATAAGGATCTATGTCATGGGTAAGTGGTGTCGGGCCTCCGGGAGATATTGTTGGATCTACGGGAGACATCGAGGCCATTGAATATGGGCTATTTCGGGCGTACTCCAATGCCATGCCGCTCCCTGGAGTTTCGTGAAGACGCAAAATGAGTCAACAATGACAAGAGCATTCGATGTCTCTGTAGGAGGAAGTCCGAGCGACATCAAAGCCCGAATACCTCAAGTCGCGGGTTTACTTCGCTCAAACTACGGGTTTATCAATTTCGCGGCGAGGGAAGAATCATCAGATGATCACAGCACTACATGCTATTCAGAGGTTGTAGAACTTGCTTTCTATGCTATCTTACAAGGTTTCTTTTGGCAAATCATCCCGTACTTGCGAATACGAATGCTTTCTGCTCCTCAGGTACGGGCTACTGACTAACTGACGGTCTCTGCATCGCGCAGAACCATGTCAGTCATCTGCACCGACAATCCTAGATAATTGCCCGGGTCACACAGCTGCTCCAATTCCGCCTTCGAACAGCTCGTCGTGACACGTTCTTCCTCCAGGAGTAGCTCGAGCAACGGGCGCTGTTCCTGCGTGGCCTTCCGACACAATTCATAAACCAAATCGTGCGCGTATTGTCTGCCGAGCTTTGGACCCAGCCTCATCATGACGTTCTCGGAAACGATCGTCCCCTGTGTCAGTGCGAGATTCCGCTTCATGGCTTCAGGATGGACTTCAAGCCCTCCAACGAGTTTCGCAGTTTGCTCTAATGTGGCGTGCGTGAGGGTGCAGATCTGTGGCAACACTATCCACTCGATCTCCCAAGGTCCTGTAGATCGCTCGTGGTCCTCCACCATGGCCTCGTAGAGGGATGCCGACAGCTGCCTCACCGTCGCCGCCATAGCGGTGACATACACACTGCCAATGGGGTTCCTCTTCTGCGGCATCGTGCTCGAACTGCCGCGATGCATCACGAACGGTTCGGACACCTCTCCCACCTCTGTCTGCATCATCAGTTTCAAGTCCAGAGCGAACTTGGCGCAGGTCGCGGTCAGCATGGCGAAGAGACCGCCCACTTCGGCGATGCGATCGCGCTCGGTGTGCCAGGCGATTTCGGGTACTTTCAGACCGAGCTCCTTTGCCAGCTCCGCTTGACACTCCATGGCTTTGCCTGTGTGTGCAATGGACGCCAGCGTCCCCGCTGCACCTGAGAATTCGACCACGCGGACGCGGTCCCAAATTTCATCGAGGCGCATCTTGTGCCTCTTGAATGTGGCTAGAAGACGAGCCATCTTGAATCCGAAAGTCATCGGAACAGCCTGTTGCAGATTGCTTCGGGCTGCCATTGTCGTGCCTTTGTACTTCTCGGCAAGATCACTCAGACCAGACATTATCTGGTCCAATGATTTTTCGACGAGTTTGAGCGTGTTGTGCAACTGCTTCACTGTTGCAGTGTCGGTGATGTCCTAGATGACATGAATCCTTAGTTTAAGGTCTGCCCAGTATAGATGTGGCATACCTGCGTCGTAGCACCCCAATGAGCCCACTCTCCTAGTCCCGGCTCGAACTCATTTACTTTCTTGACTATCTGCTTCACAACTCCGAGGACAGGGTACCCAATAAGCTCCGTTTGCTTCTGTAGTTCATCCCAGTCAATGAGCGCGATGTTGCACGCGTTGCTGATCTCCTCTGCGGCTTTTTCTGGAATGATACCGAGCCGTCCTTGCACTCTTGCAAGGGCAGCTTCGATCTCGAGATAGCAGCTCGTGCGTCCCTCATCGGACCAGATCGCAGCGCACTCTGAGGTAGAAAAGATGTTTCGGAATATTACGGAATCTGTCTCTGTGGCAGCGGCAGTCATGGGGGGCAAGCAGCTTCAAACTTGAAGTTGAGCAGTATGGTCAATCGTCTTCATCGACGATCGCTTCTGACCGACTGTCCGCAGGCGACTTGTGCTATAGATGTGGACTAGTGGAGTACCTCGTGCCCCTTTGCATGTCGTCAGAGACCGACTTAAGTCCGAAATTTAGAGTAACGACTTCACGATCAACATTTGAGCGCCGATCTCGTCTATTTACAGTTATCGCAGTCGACAGTGGCACCAGGATGTCTCCATCGCCAGTACCAGTATCTTGCTATTGCGGCAAATACAAAACATCTGTAACGATCGCCTGCGAGTCCAGTACTATCGCCAAAGCACCTTGCCACTGTGACAGCTGTCGCCATTGGTCGGGAGGTCTATACGTATACCGCTTGCCGATCGTCGGTACACCCCTTGGCACAGACATCCTCAAGACGTACCAATTCTCTTCTGTGTCCACGAAATGGTTCTGTCCGGGATGTGGCTCCCATATCTACGGGCAAACAACAACAGGGTGGGCAGTCAACCCCGGCCTGCTGGACGTCAAGGAGTTACAGCCTGCAATAGAGGTCGTAGGGCACGAGTTCGTCGAGGACACGGGGGATGGAGGGTTCACCACCTGGTTGCCGAAGTGGGGCGGGAAGGAGCTGCCGCTGTGGAAGGGCAAGGAGCACAAAAGCGAGCAACTCCCGCCGGGGTGGCCTAGCCAGGAGAGCCAAGTCGATAAGGACGAGAAACTGTGGGCAGGGTGTCACTGCGGCGGGGTGTCGTTCTACGTCACACGTCCGAACGAGGCGACTCGCCAGCCGAGAAAGGCACCGTTTCCTGAGTCGATGAAGCCAACGGACTTCGACAACCCGGAAGGCGAGACATGGTGGCTGCGCGCGAACGGGACGAAGTACATGGCGGCGCTCTGTACGTGCGTGAGCTGCATGAAGGTCACGGGGTTCGACATACAAGCGTGGGCGTTCGTCCCAGAGTGCAATGTCTTCCAGCCGGACGGAAGGCCGCTGGACTATGGTACCGGGACCTTGAAGAAACTCTACAGCCCAACCGTCGACGGGGCATTCAGGTGCTTCTGTGGCACGTGCGGTGCGACGGTCTTTTGGAACGCGGATTGGAGGGATGGGGTGGTAGACATTAGCGTGGGTCTCTTCAAGGCGAAGGGGGTCAGGGCGGAGGACTGGCTGGACTGGGAGAAGAGGGTCAGCTACGTGCAGGATTCGGCGAACCAACCGCTTCTCAGGGAACTGGGGGCTCAGTTAACTACAACCCTCTGGCCTAGTTCCTTGACATGATTCCTGAGCAGATAACTGCATTGCAACGTGTCATAATATACCTGTAAATGAAGAGGTTAAAAGTAACAGTCTGGATTAGTGTCAGATTTAATACAGGCTGACGCTAACATTCCTTCTGTGTCAACATCACTCGAAGAAGTGGGTTTGTCCGACTTTTGACACTGAGCGTACTGGGGGTAGAGTTCTATTTTCGGATACTGACAGTCGTGACGCCACCGCTAACTTCATAATAGTCCACTGCATCCAATGTCTTTGCGTCTATCTTTTCAGATATTCGGGCGGTCGGTCGCGCGGACGTTGTCGCATCCCCGCAACATGTCATCCAACGTTCCGTTCAGCAATGTAATTTCCGGCATACGCCAACCAAACTCACATTCCGTTGGTGGAACGTACCAACCCGCGCAGATCAACGGCCAACCTATCCTATCGCATCTGGATCACTTGGTGCTTACCGTGGCTGATATTGATGCATCCGTCGAATTCTACATGAAGGTGCTGGGGATGGAGAAGGAGGTGTTTGGGCCGGACGACGCACCTCGCGTGGCTTTGAAATTCGGAATGCAGAAGGTAAGCGTGCCAGAACGTGAAGCTCCGAGTCAAGTCGAGCGCGCTGCTTGCAGGTCAATCTCCAACATGAGTACGCAAAGATCCAGCCACATGCAGGAGAAGCGACAAAAGGCAGCGCCGACCTGTGCTTCATTGTCAAACAGGATATTGCAGATTTCCTACGGCATTTGGAGAAGCTTGAAGAAAATCCTGAAATTGGGATCATCCGCACTTCCTTACTAGCAGGCGATACATTACAGCGCAGAAGGAACGAGAGGCAGGGTTGTTGGAACAGTGCATCAGGACTGGAGCGAGGGGGAAAATAAGGAGTATATATCTAAGAGACCCAGACGGCAACCTTGTAGAGGTTTCCAACCATGTTGAAGTTTAGCAGTTGTAACACAGGATGACCGGGGCAATGCCGTCCGCAGCAGCCTTAAAGCTTTACCTTTTAGAGTTCCTGGGGTCGATGATACCCCTGTCACTGCGTTTGTAGTTGTTGCCAGGCTCCCATCTCAGTACACTGCTCACTCATCATATTGCTACTGATTTCGACATTCATTTCATTGCTCGCTGGTCAATGAGCTCAACTCTGCCATGATCCTTCTCGACGAAGAAGACCAGCAGCAACGCAAGCTTCGACCATCCTCCGTCGCTGGTCCGACTTCGAGAATCCAAGAAGATTCGGTGCCGGGCAGAGACCCCCTGCCCGACTATGAGACGTCTCAGGCGTTGCAGGAGAACGAGATAGTGACGGTGAAGACACGGAAGAAGAGGCGGAAATGCTGGTGTTGTGTTTTCGACTTCAAGTCCGATGCCAGGTTCTGGAGAGCGACGTTGTATGCCCTGATGATCTACATTCTCATCACCATTGCTGTCGGTGTTCCACTAGTCGTTTTGGTGCGTCGTCCTCTGCAAGCAGAGTCCACACTGCACCAGTGACTGAATCATTAGCAGCGGGTACGGGAGCAGCGTGAAAAGAAACCTTTCGGTCTACCATGGGGAGATGATAGTGCGAGTGAACTGCTTGCCTTGCCAATCTCAGACGGGCAAGTCGTCGACTGCAATACATGGCAGAGTAATGGGGATGGCCAGCAAGCTCGGTGAGCATACATTGCAACCTCTTGTGATATAGTATCACTTAATTCGTCCCCAGTCTGGAGTACAAATTCCCAGTGTCGAGTTCGATAGTGATGAAATCCAATGTTACGCAAGACATGGATGCACCACGGACTGTTCGGGGTAACCTGCTGGTCGACCTCAACTCCGACCATTCAGAAGACGAGACACTTGTCTTTGTCAACCTCAACTACTCCAGCGACCGCCTCCTGGATGCTACAAATGTATGCCACATCAAAGGCCTGGGTAGCGATGGGGTTTCAATATCCGTACGCCTCACTGTTTCTCCTTTTGCGCCTTGTTGATACTTACGATGGTAACCACAGATACCTGGGAACCTCACCGGATCCGATTCATTATATTTCAACATGACCGTTCTCCTACCCTCATCTTCTAATTCCACCGACTCCATTAACATTGACCAGCTCGTTACATTCCTCCCTTCATTCTCTCAGCAGCTTGGATCGTTGTATCCCGCGGTCAGGTTCACAAAGACGACAATTGAAGGCCCCATGTCGGCCATTACTGTTGGCGTGAGTCTACTCAATTGTCTCTGGCGAGTTTCATTGATTGTCGTGATTATACAGTCTTTGCAAGCGGATGCCGTGGTGATGAAGACCTCGCTAGCTCCGATCGTGGGCACCTTCAATGCTTCCGACTCCCTCATCCTTGATACTATGGCCGCGTAAGTCGATGCACTTTTGACGGCTGCGGAATGCTCAAAGCCTCTTCTAGACCCATCAACGCGAACATCACCCTTACGAATCCTCGGAAATGTGGCAGACCCACTATTCTGGATATCAGCACCGGCAATAGGTATTGCTATCTAAAATTATATACCAAGCGTATCTAATAGTCTTTCTAGTGGCCTCACCGCCAACATCACGCTGTCAACACCAGCGCCACCAACAACAACGTCAAACCTCCCTCCCCAGTTCCTCTCAGAAGTCACCACATTCAGCGGCAACCTGAATCTCAGCATCGTCCACGACTCCACCACGCCCCCCACGCACATGCACCTCCGCTGCCAAAACAACCTCGGCTTGTCGAGCGTCACGCTCGACGAGAAGTTCGAGGGCACGTTCTCTGTGCAGACAAAGTTCGACGAGGCGCTGCTCCTCGGGTACGACGCCGCGCGCATAGCAGACCCCCTAGACCCGAGTCGGCAACGGACGTTTCAGTTAGACTATAATACTACTTCACGGATGGACGGGTGGGTGGGCTGGGGCGCGCGGCCAAATGTGAAGTGGTCGCGCAGGACGGGGCAGGGGCGCGTGGAGGTGATCACGTCGCTGAGTCCTGTGTCGCTGGACTTGGGCGGGCGGTAGCATGCTGTGGACAGGTAGTTTGTGGACTGTTGTGCTGTATCTGTATCGCATTGGCTCGTTAGGGACGTACCGCAATCTTGTACTAATTATATTTTATGGTGCGGGTCAGCTAGGTGGATCCAAAATTCCTTATTCTTCTGGTAGAAATTTGTTGGGAGGAAGATTTCTTGAGAGATCGTCGAAATACCCAAAATTGAGCTTTCGGACTCTTGATTTTGCTATGACGGTCAAATGACGTAGTACATTTTGCACTGCACTCTGAATATATAGGAAATTTGATTATCTATTCATTTGCAGTCAATTTCCGCACAAGAACATACAATGACAAAATATTGCTTGTGTAGGCCAGTTCACTCACGTAGCAGACGTACAAGATATAAATGACAACTACTAATATTTCGCTGTATAAGTCGAATACATGGCAAGGTCAAAACCCCCAGCACTGAGAACGAACATAATTCAACACGTCGAAATATTAGGTATGCCCAGCATCCTCATCCTCTTCCAAAATAGGCGACACAAGCGGACGCCCGCGTCTCGAGAGTCGAAATCTTTTTGACCATTGCGAAGCCGGCCTGCGGTAGCCCCGTGCATAAGAGTATGGTCTCCGGCTAGTACAGGATAGGCTTGAAGGCAAGGGTTGGATAGGAGATGGCGCGCCAGCCGTATCCTGCGGTTGGGGCTGCGGAGACGAACCTAGCCGACCCAGCGGTGGGGACGAAGGTAAGAGGCATACTGGCGGGAGGAGGTAGTCCATCGAGGACTGTTTGAGTGTGGAGAGCGGTTTGGAAGTCTCCAGGACCTCTGTCTCGGATACCGTCTGGAGAAGATCGCAAGCCGGCGCTGGAGAGGGCGGTAACGGAGATACCGGAGGATACAAGTAATCCACTGGAAGCTCCTCGGGTGTGGATGGTAGATCTCGTACGGGTGCGGGTGTCACCAGGACCTCCGTCTCGGGTATCGTCTGCAGTGTATGATTGGACGGCAAGCCCAAGCCCAGCCCGATATGCGCTTTGCGGTCTTTACGTTCCCAGACGTACGGTGTGATGGAGGCCAACTCCACGTGAGCTGGTAGCAAGTTGCCTGGTTTCCGCACAGCGGAGTACACCCCCAGCGCAGCGGCGGGTGAGAAATGGTCTACGACGGAGGCACGCCGTCTGTGGCACCGAGTTTTGTTCTCGCCTTTTGTGGGTAGATGTCCCGCTCTGGCGCGTCTAGGGGCACGGGTCAGATGGTGGTACTCCTCGGCCTCGGCTTCGTATCCTGCGTCGCCGTGGTCGACTGTGAGTACTGGAGTATTGTGGGGAGGTACGAGTGCCGGCCCGTCATCCTCGTCAAAGGTGATTGGCGTCTCGAGGGCAGCTTCGAGGGCGCTTTTGAGGTCGTCGTCAGTGGGGGTGGGGGGTGGAGTGTTGTCGGTGAGATCGGCCTGGCTGTCGGATGCGCAAGAGTCCCATATCTGTGAGCCAGACCGGCTGGTAGAGATCGAGCCAGTCGACGAGGATGAGGACGATGAAAGAGAAGAACGTCTGAGAGATTCGAGCGAAGGGATAGTAAGAGATGAACCCCGAAGTGAAGTGTAAGACATGATGCGACCGGCACAGAATAGACTTGATATGTTGATTGTTAGGTAAGGCGTAGAAAGAGCTGGAGTGAAATCAGGAGTGAACTGGCAGCACACCCACTTACCGGGCTCCTTTTATACCTGAGGAGACCCAGCCTGCGCAAGTCCGCGGAAGAAAAAACCAGCAGTCGAGCGGAAGAGAGGATATAGCGGCCCGTTCAGCGCGATGGCAGCCTGAAAGGCATTGCAGTTCTGACCACCTCTGTCCGAAACCGCCACATCATCGGTCCAACCTAGAAAGGACTGATGAACGGGGAAGGTTCATGGAGCCGTCTTACCTGCCGTTTATCCTGCATAATCAAGGACGGCAGTAGGAACTAGGAGCCTTGCCTGCCGCCTGTCTTAGCTCAACGTCTTCGATGACCTGGAACAAGAACCAAGGACCCAGACATTGCAATTTTGCCTAGCAGTGTGTCGGCTGTCACATCTCGAAAAAAAAGTCAGGCGTTGTAATTGTGAGCTCTTGAGCCATCGTAATTGTGGGAAGCTTGATGAAATGCGTTGCGACTATAAGACCTTAAATGAAGATCGAACCAAGGCGCGCACATAGGAAGTCACGTGATTGCGACATATAGAGAAAGAGCACTTCCAAATACGGACATATCGAGCACCGGCCACATTTCTGCCCCCTCAAACGTTCAACGTTCAACAGCTGGCCAGGAAACCGTGTCTTGCCTCAAAAATAACTTCAGTTAATATATTTTTCCCATGTGACACTCCTAGCACCTCTTGCTGGCGCATTTTATGGCGTCCGGATCACAACACCTTGTTACAAAGCAGATTGGCCAGCGGACAACATTTATAAAAGGCACTCTGTGTACTCGACCCCATGTATCGCCATTCGTTGTGAGTGATCCGTGGAAGTGTCCAGGACGTAAGCAATTGATAGTAATACGCGAGCTCCATTCTCTCCGTACAATAATATATCATATAGTCCCGTAAAATATAAGATACCCAAAATCCCTCTCACCTAAAACTCCACCCTCCCCGGCCCCCGCTCCTTCCCCGACACCCTAAACACCGCGCTACACGCGCCCCACACCCACCTCACGCCCTCCACCACCGCACTCACACACCCGACCGTCCCCCGCCTGCACGCGCCGATCCACTCAATAATCCTCACGTAAAAATACTCAGCGTCCTTGGATGCCCTACCCGCTACGGGCGACACCTTCGGCTAAAGGCGAGGTTCAGAGGAAACGAAAAACGAAAAGAAAACAACTCACGTTCCGCGCCGTATCAGGCTGCTCCGCCTCCTTCAATATCCGCTCCCCGCCCTCCCCATCAGCGGCCGCCCACATCTCGCGGAACCGCCCGACAACGTACAGGCTCTCGCTAAACCTATACAGCGTATTAATCAGCGCGACGACTTCCGAGCGCTGGAGCAGGTTTGCGTTCGACCGCGGGCTATGTATGCACCAGACCGTCGTCAGCACAAACGACGACCTCAAGACACCATACGCACTCCAACGCCTTCTCGTCGAGCTCAAAGAGAATCTTCAGCGCCGTCGCCACCCCCGTCGTCTGCACCTTGCCCCACAACCTGCACTTGTCGCACCCCACACAGTCCATAATCCGCGACACGTTCCGGAAATGCTGCTTAAACTCCTCCTTCAAAACCTACACCCACCACCGTCAACACCCACTCCCACATGACCACAACTCAGCCCACTCACGTTCGCATCCTCCCCCCTAAACAGCACCGACTCGTCAAACCGCCCCGCCTCCCTCGCGAGCCCCACGACGCGGCCCACGACGTCCAGCGTCCGCTTATCGTCCTCGTGCGTCCCGCTGGAGCAGTAGTCGTACGCGGAGAGGTACGGCCCGAGGCGGCTCACCGCGCGCAGCATGAGCACGGTGTTGAAGTAGATGTACTGCAGCCGCTCGGGGTGCGCGGCGACGCGGTTGATGAAGCACGCGAGGTTCGGGCCCTACAGAGTAAAGAGAGAAGAGTTACAAAAGATTGGGATGGCAAGAGGGAGCGGCGTACCCATTCACCGGTAGTCTGGTTAAAGTATTCCGCGCAGATGTGCGTGGAGATGGACGCGTGGAGGCCTGTGGATGCACATTCAATTTACCGCACGGAGGGCAGGGACCAGCGCATACCAGAGATAACCTTGTAATACACCCTCTTCTCCAAACACTGCTGCCCGTCCTGCGTCGCCGGCGCAAGGCCATCACCTACACCCACCAAATCGCGATACATTGTCTTTGCATGCCGCGACGCAGCGAACAACATACCTGGGGCGTCCTGGGCGTCCTTCATGCCGAAACAGTTCTCCTGGTATATCGTCGACCAGATCCGGTGCGCGGAGGGCCCGATGTACCCCGTGAATCGCTCGGGGTTGACGGAGAGGTCGATGTAGTCGCCCTCGGTCATGTCGTCGAGGAAGCAGTAGTCCGAGTCGCGGTAGTAGCAGCCCGGGAGGGATTGCCGCTGAAAGGCGTGTCATGGTGAGCGGGCGGGAGAGGGAAGGACACGACGAACCTGCTCGCTTGAAGGGAGCTCGACTTTGCTTAGCGCCGCTGCTCGCCATTTTTCCGGTATTTCGCTCTGGGCACGGACGGTTGAGACGTGGTGCGCTCGGAGCGATCATTCCAGACTGACCTCGTCTACCGTTGTGATTCCACATTCGCGGTTCATGCAGAAACCATTTTCTTCCCAGAATGGGCAATCCCGATACAAGTCTACCTAGCGTATGAGCGCAATTTAGCCAAGCATAAGCGAGGATATACCACTCGACACTCACTCGGAAGTATTTGAAGAAGGGTGTCTTGACCAGCTCGCTTAGATTAGTGAACAGCTCTTCGTTCACGCTCTCTACAGTCTCGTAATCGCACAAGGTAGTTTCGATCGGGCCGGTCAACTGGAAGCCGATACTACTCCATCGACGACTTCATGCGACGCAGCGGTAAAGACGTACCGTGGTATCTCGTCTACAGGTTGTGTCCTTTGCCGGCTGATGTTCGAGCACTTGCTGGACTTGGTTCTCTTTGACTAGCGCATCGGTAAGGAAAGAGGTTGAGGCGGAAGCGGGCGGGTGCTGCAGACAAGCTGCGAGAAGGAGTAGGAGGCTGGTCGGGAGCATGTGTGGTAATTACAGGGAACAAGAGAATGAGAATACTTTTGTATACGCCACGTCTAACAGAGAGCTTGGCTAGAGCTCCGGGGAACTGTCGAGAGCATTATTCAGGCCGAGTCGAGACGGAAGTGTGTAAGGCCTCCTCATGGAAAGACCCTGAACACTGCTGTTGTGACTACTGACAAAGCCTTTATAAATATATACTGAAAATGTGAAAAAATATTTGAGCGTCATATAGTTTATCACTTTTTAACGAGGATATTGTCGAGGCACCACAGCTCACGACTCCTTGGGGTCTTTTTATTACATGCCATTTCAAGACACAATATTCTCACGCCTTCAGTTACTGCCTCCACGTGTGTACACGTCACTCGATCATCGAAGCGCACTGCCACAAGACCACACTCAGCGGGAATTTGTCAGTTTGCAATTACAGGCTTGCTGGGACCGTGACATGAGCTGCTTCCACTGCGTAAAATGCAAGATCACGACCTTATAGCGCTCTACCACTCTGTTCTCTTCTACAATATTAATGTTCGTGCAGTGCTCGAAGCAGAAACTACTGCCAAACGTCAGCCTATATGCCAGCAGTGCAGAGCCTTGCCGCGACATTTCTGTCCGTATAACCGAGTCCACGTATTACATGAAGCACTGTCACTCGATGCACCCGTTCTTCCGCTCGAAGTATATTGAAAATCTCTATGCGTCAATTACCCTTGACATGTCGCCATTCACTGTCAGTCTTTCTTATCGGACGGGCTTCTGAATCAAACTTTGAGCGCCGTCCCTCCGTATCATATCATCCGACTCCATTTCGCTGTGAAGTTACGTGTCCATGGACCTCTGGGCTTGCGTTTGCCATTCGATGGATAGTGGGGCCTCTCATCATATCCGAATAACGTTGGCTTGCCCCGACGCTGGTAAAACTCGGCCTTGAAGGTACAGTATCAGAAATGCCTCATCATTTCAGGTACTAGGCGCGCCATAATTAGCGTCCCTGCGACTTCTTTCTGGCTGCTTCCCATCCTATCATTCTGACTCTCCCTCTTATCGCTAACTCATTTTTCTAGTGTCCCGGGCCCGAGTTAATGCAACCCCACCGTCTGATTGCGTATCTCATTCCTATATAGGACACAGGCGTCATGGGCGCTCGCTGTCCCAACCTCTTCTCTGGATCCGTACCGCATGGATATCGAGAAACACGACTCCAAGAGGCCGGATACCGAGGAAACGATCGCGTCGGTGCAAGAAAATGATTCGCGGACCACTGAACAGAACTCGTACGGCGAGACGCGGCGTGGTCTGAAAAGTAGACATATCCAATTAATCGCCATCGGTGCGTTCAACATATCCTTCGTGCTGAATATCTGATATATGGTGTGTCGCGACACTCAGGTGGCACAATCGGCACGGGCCTGTTCGTTGGCTCCGGCGCCATCCTGTCTACCGTCGGCCCCGCCAACTTGTTCATGGCCTACGTGGTCATGTCTTTTATCCTCTGGATCGCGATGAACTGTCTCGGGGAGATGACCACATATCTTCCGACCAAGGGCGCATCGGTCTCGTACTATATCGACCGTTTCGTCGACCCGAGTCTGGCATTTGCCGCAGGTACGAACGTGTCTCCGAGTTGAATGAAAAGCGCGTTTGAACGCTAGTTAGGATGGAACTACTGGTATGTATATGCCATGCTCGTCAGCACAGAAATCTCTGCCGCGACTCTCGTCGTCCAATACTGGACACACGCCATCCCCGTAGCCGCTCTCATCACAATATTTCTCGTCGGTAAGGCCTCATCTTGTAACACCAACCCGCTCTAGCACTCACCCCACCCCCAGTACTCTTCCTCCTCAACATCTTCACCGTCTCCTTCTACGGCGAATCCGAGTTCTGGTTCGCCTCACTCAAGATCCTCGGCATCACCTCCCTCATCATCCTCGGCGCCGTCCTCTTCTTCGGCGGCGGCCCCACGCACGACCGCCTCGGCTTCCGCTTCTGGGTCCACCCGGGCGCGTTCAAGCCGTACATGGCCCCCGGCGCGACAGGCCGGTTCCTCGGCTTCTGGACGGCGCTCGTGCGCGCGGGCTTCGCCTTCGTCCTCTCGCCCGAGCTCGTCACCTCCGCTGCGGGCGAGTCCGAGGCGCCCCGGCGCAACATCCCAAAGGCGTCGAGGAGGTTCATATACCGCGTCATCTTCTTCTACGTGATGGGCAGCTTGGTGGCGGGCATTATCACGCCGAGCAACGATCCGCGGCTGCTGCAGGCCGTGAGCGCCGGGGCGAGCGGGGCGGGGGCGAGCCCGTTCGTGCTGGGCATACAGAGGGCGGGGATTGTGGGGCTGAATCATGTGTACAATGCGATGATCCTGACGTCGGCGTGGTCGGCGGGGAACTCGTTTGTCTTTGCCAGTTCGCGGGCGCTGTATAGCTTGGCGGTGGCGGGGCAGGCGCAGCGCGTGTTCCGGAGGTGTAATAGGAATGGCGTGCCGTACGTGGCGGTGTGCACGACGCTCGTGGTGTCATGTATTGTCTACCTCAATGTGTCGACGGGTGCCGCGGTGGTGTTCCAGTGGTTCGTGAATCTGACGACGATCAGCGGGCTGATTGCGTGGATGGCCCTGTTCGTGTGTTACATCGTGCGTCCACTGCCCCCTCTCGTCCGTTTGCCTATCTGATCTCTCTTGCCCTTGCAGCGCTTCCGACAAGCCCTAGTGTACAACAATGCTCTGCACACGCTCCCCTTCCGCACGCCCCTGCAGCCCTACGCCACCTACCTCACCCTGCTCCTCGTCACGCTCCTCACCATCACCAACGGCTTTCAGGTCTTCTTCCCGCGCCAGTTCACCGCGTCCTCCTTCCTCGCGGCGTACATCACCATCCCGCTGTTCCTCGCGCTCTACCTGGGGCACAAGGCGTGGTTTAGGACGCCGTGGCTGCGGCGCCTCGAGGATATCGACGTGTTTGCGGGGAAGGAGGAGGCGGATCGGTTGGAGGAGGAGGATGTGCCGCCTGTGCCGAAGAATGCTTTGCAGAGGGTGTGGTACTGGCTCGCTTAAGCTCCCCGCGAGCAAGTGTGTTATTGCGCTGGGGACTGGTCGATGGAGAAATAACTTGGCATAGAAATCTACCTCTATACAGTGGGTTGATTGTACTCCAATATATCAGCGCCTACATATATAATATCACAATTCAGATCTGCATCAAAACTTTGATTTTGGCCGCACCGCGCCATAGTTGCCAGTGGTCTCATAGATAAGGTAAAATTCTCCGTAATACTGGAGAGATGGCCGAGTGGTCCAAGGCGTTAGACTAAGGATCTAATCCATTCGTGGGCGTGGGTTCGAATCCCACTCTCTTCATGTGTAATGTGGACCAAGTTATTTTGCTGATCCTGTGGATTGTAGGTACTATTGGAAGTCTGGGTTTGATACAAGCTACAAGTGTGCATGCCAGTGGAATCGAGAATGCTGTCTCTCTCTGTTTGAGTACATAGCATGGTCTGCCATCTCTCTCTGGATCTACAGTCTCTCTTTTGATCTATGCTCGTCTCGTCTCCCCTTCCCTTCCCTCCCCATCCCTCTCCAAAAATCATCTTACATGCGCCGGTTTCCAACCCGTCGAGCCGGGACAGTCGACACCGGGTACTTCTTCACCTCACAACGCTGTCTTGCATCTTCCTCGGGGCAGACAGCCTTTGTCCATCGGGCGCTTGGCATTCCCAATCAGGGCAGGAGAAAAGGATTTCTGCCGTTTATTGGCTTACAAAGGGCCACAATATTTGGCGCTAAACTACCGTAAAGGTTTGCAACCGCTGGCAAGAGTGCTGTGGTCTCCCTGTGAACCCCGTTGCTCGCCTACTCGGGTTCACTGAGGAGACGTCGCTAGCAAGTCTACTGTGGTCATCCTGGATTTCCTTTTTTCGATTACAACGCGTAGCGCAGCAAGCCTGAGAATTCGGACCAAAACCTCCAAATTTGGAAGGCATACCGTCCGTGGTGCTCTCACGTCCGAGTCCCTAGCCACCGTCGAACAGCTTTTTTGGAAAATTTTATCTCTCAGTCTTCTGCAAGACTGTAGATAAACGTCCTCATCTGATGCATCACGGACATGGAGAAGCATACTCGAAATCCTACAGTGCGCGAAGAGCGTTTTCGACGCCTCGGCTAGCTCCGATGCGGATTTTTTATAGCACCTTGTATGCTAGGTTTCCGGACACGGGAAACTCGTCAAATGCAATGTATTTAGGTATAGAATAACGTGACAGAGCCAGATTTTGACCAATCCTCAAAATATTTTGAGGTCCCCCAAAAATTTGAAACAAAAACAAAAACAGCTTGAATATCCCCTCTAGAGACACACAGAAAGGTCTAAATGGTCAGAATCAATGCTTTTGAGCTTCCAGTCACTCCTCTTGGGCTTTCAAGGCCGCAAGGACTTTGGTAACTGTCCCAACCTCCGGTGAGACTTATACTGCTTCACTGTAAAAGTGGACTGCTGAGGGTTGAGGCCACTTTGGTAGGAACTTACTTAGAGTTGTTATACAGAAATGTAATCAAGGCTCATTAATAGGCCCCCATATAACTACTGGTGACCCTAGATATATGGAAATTTCTGACCAAAATTTGAAACAAAAAGGGGTTTTCTCCGAAATTGCACAATCACGCATATTTTGACTGGTTTCCTTCTGAAAATCGCAGCGTGGCTCGCGGCGGAGCCGCGAGGTGGCTGTGTGGAGTTGCTGTGCCCGTCCTTCCGGCACTATAGTGTATACCCATCATGCTTTGGGCTTTTGGAAGAAGGTGGAGATCTTGGCCATCCCCTTGGTATTCGCCTTCTTCAGCTTCTCCACTCCATGTGACCCTTTCTGATTTTTGCGTTTCTTGTCTCCTGGGTCGTCCTTTGCTTTCGCTTTACCTGTCTTCTTATCCGCGGACATGGCAGCTGCAGACGCAGACAGTGCGGCGAGCTCGTCCTTGATCTGCTTGAGGTGAGCGTCGAGGCTTGTGAAACTACGCATGCAACGAGTCAGTAAGCACTGATACAAGAGGCGATGACTACGAGTGCGTACTCATATGAGGCAATCAATGCGGCATGGATGTCTTGCGGGAGGTACTGAGATAGCAGATCACATGCGGCTCGTGTACGTGCGGCTAGGACTACGATTTAGGAATCAAACGCTGACGAGGGCGAGAGAGCAGACGTACGAGTAAGAAGGTGCTCCTTCCCATCATCCATCAAGCCGTCTTTGGCCAGTCCGCGTATCAGCGTACGCGAAGACTCGACCACCTCTGGCTGTGATAATCTGGATACTTTTTTTCGCAGGTATTCCACTAGCTGCGATTGAGAGTATCTATATACCACAATATCCGGCGTTATCTCTGCGTGATACAAGTTAGACGCCATGACCACAAAGCGTGTACATAGTAGACCTTTGACTTCGCACACATTCTTCATAGCGTTCTTCATACATGCTAGTGAGCAGAACATCTCAAGGTCACGTCGTGATAGAGATGCACTTGGATCTTTGGCTGAGGCATTCGCCTCAGCTAGCTCCAGTAGTTTAGGCAATGCTTCCTCAAAGAGGTCTTCCAAGGGCCTAAAAGTCCCTGGAGAACCGTCTGCCTGCATCCGTCCAGTCAGCTTCCTAGAATAATTGCGCAGAGAATCAAAACCGACCAATTGTATAGAGCGCAGAAACGGTATGAGCAGGAACGAGGGATCAATAGGTGTCATTATCAGGAGCCTCCCATCTACGATGCTTCGTAATCATCAAGTGGGTGAGCATATAGGAAGAATTTTCTACCTTCCAGAACCTGTCCTTCCTCCAAGAACCAAGATCGTTCATTTGGAGGAGAAACCATCTGTACCTCTAAGATACTCCATGTTGTGGTAGACCCAGTTTGTTGCTGGGGATAGGGAAGGAACAGTGATGGTACACCTGCATAACAGTAGTGTTGAAGTTCAAACTAGGCAGAAGATAATCACAGATGAAGGGCAACGGACCGGTTCGCGGATGTGGCAGTCGCAAAAGTTGCTGGCCCTGAGCGCCATTCAACTGGGCAGACAACGCGTCTAGGAATTCTATAGGTTGCGTTCAGTACTGCACACTTCAGCACGGTTGACCCAGAACATCAATACCTATAGGCAGGATGCTGACGTGGCTAGGCATCTCTGGTGTCTTACAAACGAAGACGCCACACGCGCGCAGCGGCCACGGCGCGACCGTTACATGTGCGCGTGACACCACGCGTTGTAGGTCCATATGTATTTCGCGCAAGAGAACATCGGTTCGCTTCCACGACAATTGCATATTACGAAAGACTTCAAAACATCGACTTGATGACAGAGGAGAGAAACACAGAAATTGGATGTAATACAGAGAGACATAGCGCTACAGAGGAATCACGGAGAACACTACAAGACTCTTGATGATACAGAACACGGTAACAATCTCGTAACCTTGATGCGAGGGTATAATAACAAATGCGATGACAACAGACAGAAATGGCGATTTACTCCTTTGACGAACTTGCAGCAACCGACGCAACAGTCGCAGTGCTATCCACAGACGGCGTACGATTTTTCTTGCGATAGGCTCTCCTCTTACCTGCTGGGTGCTTGGAGCCCTCGCCTTTGCTGACACTCTTGCTAGGTTTGACATCCGAGGCTCTGACATCGGAAATTACCTTCCAAAAGTGAAGAACACACGATCAATACGTTCTACAGGATGACTTCCAATACTCACCTTTGCCGGGGCGCGAACACTATCTGACTTGGGAGTAATCTGTCGAGACGTACCACGCGAGGCAGAGGCTTCAGGTCGGCGATCCCTGGCCTCCTGCACATTGGAGGGGACCGGCATCGGTGCTTTGCGCTGTGTTTGATTTGCGGTCGAATATATTTGATGAGGTACTTCAGCGCTTAAAGTACGAGGACTGCGGTGTTCTAGATATGACTTAGTCGGCGATGACGAAAGGCTTGCTTCCCGAACAAACGTCGCCTCCTCTTCAGCTTCAGGCACAGCAGACAGACGTCGCTGAATGAGTTTCGCAAGTGGTATAGACCTCGGCTGCTGACTAGACAAAGTCTTCGTGTTCCCATAGGTATTGGTATGGGTTTCAGGAGACGTGGGGGACGGAGGCAGAGGTATAGCGGTAATGGATCGAGGGCGGACCTGTCCAGGTTCTTGGCGACGAGCAGCAGCGAGATTTTGCAAAGGAGTGTTTGGAGGCACCTGGAGCCTCGGAGGAGAACTAGCAGCCTGCGGAGAAGAGAGCACACGGGTATGATTGATTTGACTGTTCAGAAACTCACGTACAGCAGACAGAGTCCTTTGAGACGTAGACAGAGATCGGGAGTTTCTTGAGCCGTGAAGTTGAGCGGCAGACCCCAAAGAGAAAGCATTATCGGTACCAAGAGCAGAGGCAGCCCCCGGATGTTCATACAGCGCTCTGCGAAGTTGCTCATTGATACTAGCGTCCCCAAGCTGGATGGGTACATTGTTAGACAACCGAGGTAAAAGCGAAGCAGCAAGTTCAGGCGGAGAAAGCAAGGACTCTTGATAAGGAGAGAAGTCCGAGGACCAAATGGGCGATGAAGAATTAGGAGGAGTAGGAAGTAGTGTCTGACGACCGAGTGCCAGCTGGAGGTATTGCTGCGGCTGAGTTAGGTCAATGGTGGGTAGGCGGCGATGAGAAGAATGCTGCGACTGCGAGTGACTAGCCCGTGACTCTACAACGATGCCCGGGCGATAGAAACCTTCGACAGAACGCGATGGTACAAAAGCAGGAGCAGTCGCCTTAAGATAGTGCACGAGGTCTCTGGAGTTAGTGCGGGCTCCTGAGGCATTGAGGTTACGATCGCCTAGTATAGCTTGCCATTCAAGTGGTAGCTCGTCTAGGTCCAGTGGAGAGAGTTGCTGTCCGCTTTGTTGGAGTGAGCTGTTCCAGCGCATGGGTGAAGAGACCTGATCCTCATCTATTCGCAACGGCTGAATTGGGGCGGATTTGATTGAGGCCAGCGTATCTGGTTCTCTGTGAGGTGAGCGAGATAAGTTTGGTAGCATAGTGAGGGGCTTTCGATGATTCTCTTTCAAGGAATGCGATGCCAAGGTGTGAGCGTTAGACGAAAAACTTTGAGAAGCATTCATTCGAGCCGTATCTTGCTGTTCTTGGATCTTCTGCAACCGTGGTGGAACTACTTTCTGCGTCGTACGGCTCTCCTTATGAGAGCCGAGCTGGACAGAGCTTGCAGAATCGGATCGAGTATGTCCAGCATGGGCATTTCCCGAATCAAGACCCCATATGACACGAGGAAGATGATCCTGCTCTTCAATAATCGTCCCCTCTGCGCCACTACAGAAACGAATTGATATACGCATATTCAGACATGATCAAAGGAGACCTACGAAGGGCAACGTGCGTATGGCAACGATAGCGGGCCATGGAGCGCAGGAATCGGACGCGGAGGGGAGCTAGTCCAAGTGATCCAGCCTTAGGTACATGCGCATTAATTCACAAAGACGGCTATTTGATAAGATACTACCTTCATCGTCCGGCGCGGACGATCGGCCGTTCGATACGCTTTTCTTCCTACGTAGGAAGGCCTCCGGTAACTGAGCATCATTCGCTATGAATACGACTGACTCTGGAGATGATGGAGGAGACGGCGTCCTTGGAGTATCATGAGAAGAGGTGCGAGTTCGCGTCCGTTTCCTGAGAAGATATTCTTCGCTCCGCGATGTGTCAGATGGCTCCATGCTACCAGAATGATCCACCGCAGTCGAGAAGGAAACAGAAGACCTCCTGCGCTGGCGTTGAGGCATAGATACCACCCTAGCGGTGGTGGGCTCCAGAGCAGCCTTTACGGAATATTCCGGCTCAGTCTCTGGGAAAGACACGATTCTCGAGCCTTCGTCTTTCAAATGAGATGGTCGACGTCGAGTAAGCTGTTGATAGCTATATGACCGACGGTCGACATGAAAGAGACTAAGTTCCGCTTCATCTGGGGCAAAGGAGTGACTATATGCGCCTGTATCCAGGGACTGACGCGAGTTTGAGTCATGGACATCTTCGGTTTTTGGCTTTTCTGCAACTTGTAGCACTGGAGGAAAGGGGCTCGTCTGGATGCCGCGGTCTACGTAGTCCTTCATGTTACAGGCCGCACGACGAATGAGGATACAAAACGAGCGATGTTACGGGAACATGGAGGGGAGAGGAAAGAATCTCTCGGATAGAGTCGCGGACTTCAAATCTTGAACGCGTAAATAAGAGCAAATAAGTACGGTTTGATGTGGCTGCGAATTCGCTACGCGACTCGGATTCAATTTCCACAAGTCAGAACACATTTACTCAAGATGAACGCTGGCATGAGCCATGCCCATGAGTCCCACTTCGGACCTCCCTCGGAGCCGATAGATGTTGCCGCCTTCGTCCAAGCAAGCAAAGACGCAAAATTGTTCTCCCAATCTACCGGGGCGGTGGCGGCAAGAGACCATTGGCATATACTACCGGAAGAGCGTAACCAAGTAATGTCCATGGAGTGTAGGTGCGCATGGAAGCCATTGTAAATTTTTCACTGAATTGGCAACCCCAGTGCAGTGTTGACGACATCAAGTCCACCTTAGTTAATACTCTCGATGATCCTATGCTGGCAGCAAACCTGTTCAAGAGCCATGAAGCGACAGTCGCCTCCATTCATGAAACGGCGGACTCCTCTAATAGGCGGAAGAGAAGGCGTCTTCTAGATCCTGCCTCCGAGTCTGTTGAGGTCCTCGCACTTCGGGATAATCTTGACCGTGTCCAATTGAAAAGTTGGCAGTGAGGATCCAAAGATGGATACCCCGTGCATGCTCACCTATCATATATGCAGATTATCTTTGGATTCAGCGCTGTTCATGCGGGCACCCAAGAACTCAGACCAGAATACCTTGCACCAAATGGTAGGTATCACCTCGTCCGGATACACCGACCACCATCTAATATTTTATCCATTACCGTAGAAAAAGACTTCCTCAGAAGCAGTCAACGACACCGAACAAGCCATAATCACAATTACGGTGCACAACCGTGTGCCCTGGGGACCCGGATACTTAACCCGCTCCTCACAGCACGCGGTGCTGTCTTCGCAAACTCTGAGTGATCTGTTCGAAGCTATTCCCTGCACCTCCAATGAGATACCGCCTGAGACTCTGCGCGACGGCGAGGTAATTGGTTATGACGACAAATTGCCTCCAGCACCGAGCTCTGGCTGCGTGATCTGCGTCGAGGGAGTGGCTTACGGCGATGGTCAGGAAGAACCTGACTATGCAGAGTAAGTGAATAGGCGACCATCAGTCATCCTGGGAGCGCTGATATGACTTCAAAAGCAAACTGCTCCAGCTTCTCGAAAAGTCGCCCGAGACAAGACGTCCTTCCCTAAAGAAAGGTTCTTCTATCTACGACACCCAATTCTCGACACTCACACTCCGGCTGAACGAGCCCTACTGGCTCCTTCACCAAGGCAATTGCGAGCACTTCCTCGTAGTAGATCAAATAAGGTGTTTATTGCTCCCAGTCATAGTTACACTTCGAACTCACAAGTAACTCCAGACTACTCCATCCTGACGACCCTACCTCGGGATATCCATTGACTGTACAGATAACGCCACCCCTCCTGGATCTGTGTCGCGCTTGCGGCAAGGTGCCCGCCGTGTTTTCTATTGTTGGGGATGTACGGCTTGGTGAAAGCCCATGCGTACTCTGTGCCCCCTGTTGGCGGAACATGGGAGACCCCCAGGACGAGAGTGTGATGATCGTCCCTCTTCCCAAGCACGAGATGGGCTGGTGATATCTTGCCAACCACGATGCTCATCATGTCAATGCTAGCTTTTCATTGCGGTATATAGATACCATACACTAGGTACATTTGAATGCAAAGTCTAAGGTTGTGGGCGACAGGCAATAAATATTTAAATCAAAAGCAAGGATGCACAGCAAGATCAACAACACAAGGGAAGAGAGACCGCCGAGCAAGCATTTACAACAATGACCCAGTTTCCAGCAGCAAGATAATACTGTGGACAATCTCCGGTACGCTCTGCTTGGTCACGTCCACCGTCAAATCCGCGTAGCTGGGGGTCTCGTAGGGCACATCAACACCCGTGAAGCCCTTGATCTCTCCCGCCCGCGCCTTCGCATACATCTGTTTCCTGTCCGTCTTCTCGCAGTGCTCGAGCGGGGTCGCAACGTGCACCAAAAAGAGATTCGCGCCGGAACCACCATTCTGCATAATCGTCTCCCTCGCCGCCTGCCGCGAGTCTTCGTGTGGCGCCGTGGGCGCGCACACAACAGCTGCGCCTGCGCGCGTCAGCTCCGCTGCGACGAAGGCGATGCGCAGTAGATGCTTCATCCTGTCCTCCCGCGAGAAACCGAGCTCAGATGAGAGTTCGTGTCGGACGGTCTCACCGAGGAGCAGCGAGACACTGCGTCCGCCCTGCTGGTTCAGGACGGTTTGCAAGGCCTTGGCGATGTTGTCCTTGCCGGAGTTATGCAGCCCAGTGAGGAAGATGACGAAGCCTTGCTTGTTGCGAGGAGGATAGCTTTCACGGAGGGTCCTGACAACAGCACTGAGTAGAGATTCATTAGTTCTCCATCGTAGTAGAGGTGGAGGAGAGGTCACTCACTCGTACGAGAACCAATCAGGAATGGGCGCACCCGTCCTGAGACGCTTACGCAACTCCGTACCTGAGATATCCAACGTCTGAACGCCCTTGGGCACCTCATCGACGGGCTGGTACTCGTCCGTCGATGGGAGGTACGTCATCTGCTGGAACGGCACCATCTCAATCTGCAGTTCATCATGATATTTGGTCACCAAATCCTGCGCATCATACGGGCCGTAGAAGTCCTTGCCCTGGGAGTTCTTCCCAGGACCGGCGTGGTCTCGTCCGACGATGAAATGCGTCGCACCAAAGTTTTTGCGGATGATCGCGTGCCAGACCGCCTCGCGAGGGCCGGCCATGCGCATGGCGAGGGGGAGGAGAGCAAGGTGGCCCATGCCGTTCGGGTACTTGGCCATGATAGCCTCGTATACGCGCACACGTGTGTAGTGGTCGACGTCACCGGGCTTGGTGAGCCCCACGACAGGGTGAATGAGGACGTTCGCCTGGCGCTGGCGAGCGGCGCGAACGGTGAGCTCCCGGTGCGCTCGGTGCATCGGGTTGCGCGTCTGGAACGCGACAACCTTGCGCCATGACAGCTTTTTGAAATGGGAGCGCAGCTCGGTTGGGGTATCTGGACATATATGTTATGTTTGTTGCTAGTTCGTCGAAGCATAACACTTACAGCGAAGGGCGACATAATCAAAGTAGACGGGAGCCTGGGTGGCTTGAACCTTACCGCCGATGTAGAAGTCCTTGACCCGACTGCGCAAGTAAGCAACGGAAGGATGGGCAGGGTCATCAGCGCCGAAGACCTCAATGGCCTCCTTGACCTTGTCTGGCTGGTAGATGTCCTCGACTAAGCAGGTATCAGTACATGGAAAGACTTGATGCCAAATTGATGTGGGCTCACCGGTAAGGATAGCAAGAGCCTCGTCGTCTCGAGGGTCCCGGAGGGCAAGCCGGGCGCCCGGGACGATCGACAACTTCTCGATATCTTCACGAGAGACGTCGAGGGTGATGGGAATGGGGAAGAGGGCACCGTCTGCAGTGCGGAGGGACTCGACAACTCTGTGATATGTGAAAGTGAGAACTGGACTTGACTTGTGGCAATAAATGATGGCGCGTACGATTTATAGTCATTTTCGTTCATGAAACCCTCGAGAGGGCTGAAGCCTCCGTTCATGATGAGCTCGAGGTCGCATAGTTGACGCTAACAGACGACGATTGATGAACAGAGCGTTCTTCAATACGATAGAATAATGCGCACCTCGGTCAGAATAATGTCGGATAATGCGATGGCCTCTTCTTTGAGCTGAGCACAGATGTGCTCATCGCGGGCATGTAGGTCCTGCGCAATTCGGACGATCAATGGCGTGCTTCGGGAAAAAAATCGAGAATGTACTTTGAGGACACCGCCGTGTGGGGTGTTGGCCATTGGAGCAAGATGATTTTCAGACGACAAAGATGCTACTGACGACAACCCAGGACCCAAGACCAGAAAACTTCGAGGAAAAGGAGAACTGGAGTATCATCTCTCCAGGGCTGGGCGGCTTATAAGATATTTGCGATGGTGCAGGATCACGCAATCGGGACGATGCCAGACGCTGAGTCGTATTTTCCGGTATGGGACGTCTTGTAGGTCTGTTGTCGGGGCTGCAGACTGTCTAGCAAGTACAACCGGAGAAGACAGAACATTTGGAATTGCAGAGGATAGATGTGAGCTGAGTCTGTCAATCGCATGAGGCGCGCCTGCTTCCCTTCACCAAATTGCAGCATTGCCGATTGGACTCACCCGCAATTCCATAAACTTGCTCACCACCGTCATCACACCGCTCTGATACAATTCTCGGCGCTCGGTCAGCAAATTCCATATCACCTCCTGTTTTTCGTGGTGTCTGTGTAGCGTAGGCGACGTTGGGAACCATCTGACTCAGAGACCCGTCAACTCAACGAAATGTTTAGAGGAATGATCGATATGTTGCTCGAATGGAGTGTCAGTGTACGCACCTCGTCTCTCCGTGTCGCTTTCATCTGGCGCAAGGTTCTTTCAAACTATCTGGAATTCACGTCCTTGTGCATCGCCCGGCATGAGAACCATCTCTTTCGAATTCGTGATACCCTTGATGATGGGGCCCTTTGAGTCGACCCATGATCTCTGGTCTTCCCGCAGTCACACTCACTGTCGACAATCCCATTGTTTTCGTATTGACTTGCTTCCGGGGACTTCTCGGTCGATCACAGTTCTCGCACCAAAGCTGCCGAATCCATGGTGGCGTCAAAGGAATTTATCTGCCGTGTCAAGCATTCACGGAGCTGTCATTACGGAAGACCTGACTTTGTGGCAAATGCTCAGGAGATATCGACTGCTGACGATGTACTTGTGGATTACTCTGAGGTTCCGGAATCATACGTCTTCCTACGCACTCCTGAGGCAGGACTACTTCAAAGTCATCATTTATGCTTCGTGATCGTCCCTATCGTTCTCAGATCTATCAATCAATTCCGAATTGCTAAGAAGTCATTCGCGGTCATGCATCATCCCCAGCCTCGCTCATCTCCTGCATTTCCGAAACACCTGTTGGACCCGTCAAACTTTCTTGAAGAGCCCCACTCGAGCGTACCCTGAGATTGTGCCTTCCCTAGAAGCATGTTCCTTGGACCTGTTGCCCAATTCCGAATACCGTGTCAACTCAGGAAATGTAACCGCTCATTCAGCCAGTTTCAGGTTGTTTACGGTATCATATGGGCCTCTATGATGTTCTGGCTTCTACCATTCGATGTATACGCACTGTATCCGGACCTCAACGGCCAAGACGCTCCCGTCCTGAGTGCATTTATCACTATGTTTCTCAGAACAATCACAGAATTCCGAATTCTCTCTGACTGACACAACTGACACAACTCGGGCCCAAATTCAGTTTCGACATGGCTTTGTTCGACTTTTTCCAGCTGAGTGATCGAGCGAGCGCTCTGGAATTGTGGTGACAAAGTCTTGAGCATTCTGGACATCATTACGACCGACGGCGCCTCTTTACGACACATCTTCAACGGTGACTCTTGGATGTTCCGGCCTGTCTGAATGTCTTCAGCGTCTGCCAGCTTCGATTCCAGTAAATTTTCATCCTCAGTCGTCAGCTATCGGTTGGGCTCGTGGCTTGAGCGGTAGTCAGTTTGTCAAGGCACCCATCCGACATAGCCTTGTCATTGCCTAATCTCATATATCATCGAATTCCGAATTACCCCTCGGCTGAATTCACAGCTGGGGGGGTGCTGAGAACCAGCTATTTCTGCGACTGTCACGTCCGTTGTCCGGCAACTCGCCTATATGTCTCGCCCTCGGGGATGAAGTGCCCATACACAGGTTACAAGACTGCATGGAATATATTCGAGACTACCAGAAATGCGTGACTCCATATCGCGTGTGACCTAACGTCGTGTGAGGCCTGAGGACAGAGTGCTGGAGGTGCTCGCCCGTCGGGTCGTTAAAGTATCAGGTGCCTTTCTTCCTCGAGCAGGATTTCAGGTAAGAGTGATATAGCGACTGACATGCTTAATACGCATAGAGATCGATAGAGGACTACAAACCTGAAGCGAAAAAGAAACACTATACAAGACCAATAATGTGAATCGACACGGGAGATAGTATGGACATGAGTGAGTAACGATGCGCGGGCAGCAATGCCGCAAAACAAGAAAGAGTAAGAAATGTACTGACGGCATTGTGGAAAATGTCACTGGGGAGCGCGACGTGCATGAGGGTGAGCCTATAGACTGATGTTCACGGCGGTGGAAGCGAGAAGCGACGGAGTAAGGAGGCTGGATCGAGCGCGAGCACACCACAATCATCTTACGTGAAAAGTATCCGAAGAGGTGGGTTCGGACGTCCAAAAATGTATGCGAAATAGTTGATTCAGGTTGACGTTGGTCACAAAGGTGCTCTTTCAATCACTGGAGATCCATGGAATTTCACTGAGCTAATATATATACTACGCCAGATCAAGGGTGCCCTCTTTGAGCCTTGTTACTTTCGTTCTGTGTGGGCTACCCAATGAGATCAGTTGAGACTATGATGGCAAACGGCAAGCAATGCGTGAACGGCAGAGACCCCATGCTAGGCTCGGACACACAACTGCAGTGTCGCAGTTGTCATTTTGTGGACTACCCAGCCGGCGAAGCATATGGTGGTAAAGGCCATATATTCATTCAGGTCATAAATACATATAACAATACCTAAAAAATGAAAAACTACATAACTAAAAAGAAAAAGGAACATACTACAAAACTAACAATGAAACGAAACGACCCGGAGATGTACCCTAGAGATGTTGTATAGACATGAACGAATAATGATGGGTGAATAGCTATGCTACAAACAAAAGAGAAAGAAGGATACCAACGGCATTGCGGGCATTGTCACCGAGGAGCGCGACGCGTATGACGGTGAGCCCGTAGACTGATGTTGACACGGTGAAAGCGAGGACCGAGGGAGACCGACAGAGGGGGGACGTCGGCTCGGAGAAAGGAGGCTGGATCAAGTGCGAACAGTTGAGGATGATTCGCAGCGAGAGATACTGATTAACTCGCTTCGTAAGCCAAGTGGATGTATCGAAGCACCTCCAAGACAGGCATGACGATGAGCGCATGGACTAACGTTGGCAGCAGTGAGAGCGAGGACGTAGGGAGACTTCGGCTGCGGAGAAAGGAGGCCGGATCGAGTGCGAACAGTTGAGAAGGATTCGCAGCGAGAGATACTGATTGGCTCGCTTCTCGACCGAGTGGATATGTCGAAGCACCTCCAAGACGGGTATAACGATGAGCGCATGGACTGATGTTGACCGCGGTGAGAGCGAGGACGTTGGGAAAATTCGGCGATGGAAAAAGCAGGTCGGATTGAGTATGAGCACAGCACGAACAGTTAACGAGGTTCGCGTGGAGGGATACTGATTAATTGGCTTGCGAGACCTAGTGGATGTGCCAAAGCACGAGCATGACAATGAGCGCATGGACTGATGCTGGCCGCGGTGAGAGCGGCGACGGAAGGGGACGTCTGCGATGGAGAAAGCACGCCAGATTCGGTGCGAACACAGCACGAACAGTCGACGAGGTTCGCATGAAGGAATGCTGATTGACTGGCTTTCAGGACCTAGCGGATGAGTCGAGGCACTCCCAATAGTGGACTCTTGCGACACGAGAGCAGCGTCTGGAAGATGCACACCAAAATTTTACCCTCTCGTCCTATGTATCAACAACAATGGTCGTTCTTCTGGTATGGCCGTAATGGCCAGGAATCCTCCTACAGACTCACCTTCCGAACTCACCAAGACTCACAACATCGGCAGAGCGGCAGGCATGGCAAGGGCAATCACGGAGGTAGAGCGCTGTGGGGTGCTGTCGCCGATCTGTCTTTTTAGGGACCCTTTGGCTGTTGGTTTATTTTCTTCTTCGGAAGGTTGTCGGAGACTAGAAGACGTAAATGAGAATCGGGAACATATCGACTGGTCACAGAAAAACTTACATCATGCACTATGGATGAGCGCTGTTGTCCAACAACGGAAGCCAAAGGGGGTGTGCCCCTACGGGGCGGAAAGAGTGGAGGGTGCCATAGCAGCACCCTCCACTCGAGAATACCTACGCTGGCATTTGTAAGTATACATCCACCCGACAAGCAATCAGAGCAGGCGTACCATGCCATTACTTGGGGCTAATCCATGTGCAGACTGTCCTCTGGTTCATAACAATCCGAGTCTAGAGAGATTGCCGTCAGCATGCGCTTGAGAGCCTTGTAGAGCGCCAGAGATGACGTACCTTGGGTTGGTAGAACACAAGCGGTTGCCGTCCCCGACGTCGACCGTCTCCTCCGGCGCACTCCTTGTCCCGCGATGCCCACCAGCCGTATAGCCGCCCCGCGTCCGAAGCTCATCCCAGCTCATCCAGAAAGTAAAATCCATTGGACGATCCTTACCTATCTCGAGCAACTCGAGTACCATATGAACGACACATGAAGTGACAGGGTGTTGACGAAAGGCCTGAATAGACGAAGTCAGTGAGGCATTCAGGAATGAGTCATGAAGAACACCACGTACGGAGCGTGCTAATCTTCCAGTCCAGTACAAATTGGTACCAAATCTCAGGCTGACAGAGGATTGCTCGCCTAGGCCGACTACCGACGTTGAGAGGATGGGTTGGAGCGCACAGGAACATGCGCGTGTGGTCTGCCAGTGATGTCGATATTGACAAGACGTCTAAGGCACGAGCCAGAATCTAGAGAAGACAATCAATAACAAAGGATGCAGAGAGCGGGACAACACGCACCCTCAACGGTAAGGTCAGCCATCAAGAGTGAGTCGAAGCGTTCATCGCGTGGTCTGCCAGTGACGTCGATATTGACGTCGAAAGGCAAATGCCTGAATGTAGAGAAGATAATCAATAACAAAGAATACCGTGAACGGGACAGCACATACCTCCAATCGTAAGGCCGACCATTTCCATTTCTACAGTCCATGCGCACAGGAACACCCGCACGTCGGTCTCCCAATGACGTCGTTATTGACAGAGACGTCAAAGGGCAAATACCCGAATCTAGAGAAGACAGTCAATAATAAGCAACAGAGAACAGGACAGCACACACCTCCAATCGCAAGGCCGACCATGGACATTTATAGAGTGAGTCCAAGCACACAGGAACACGCGCGCAGAGGTCTCCCAGCGACGTCGATATTGACAGACGTCGAAGGGCACACGCCAGAGTCTAGAGAGGACAATCAATAACGCAAGGGATGCAGGGGACGGGGCAATACAAACCTCCAGTTGCAGTCCAGCTGCACCTTCAGTCCAATGCCAGGTATCCGAGAAGAAAGGTTAGGTATCAAAAAGGGTATATAAGATAGAAGAATAGAATGAAGAATAGAATGGGTGATCTCCGGGTGACAAATAGAAAGAAAGAGAAAGAAAGAAACCGAAATCAGAGACATATCATCACCACGCGGACACACGGCCGCCCTCCACCCGTCTCACCTCCCGCCATCCTCCATGGCCTCGTCGGGAGCGCTGCCGTCAGGATGGTCTTGCCGAGGACTAAGATGAGCCGGAACCACCACACTCATGCTTTCTAGGCTCTTAGATGCAGCCTTCAGCAACGCGTCGAAGCTAGGTGGGATCCTAATGGTTAGCTTCTTCGGTGGTGGCAATTGAGTGGGGCTATCCCCAGGCTCATCATCCATGTGATCACCATCGTCAGCGTCCTCATCCTCGTCGGCCTCCTCATCCCCGTCCTCGTCAGAGGACTCCTCTGTGGCGCCCTCATCCTCACTTGCCGTCTCCGCGCCACTGTCCTCGACAGCAGACTCTTCGTCAGTGTCCGCGTCGTCCTCGTCGGCAAACATGGTCTCCCCGACTGGATCGTCCTTCGGTTCCTGACGATCAACGGCATGCCCAGGAGAGTCGGCAACATCGACGTCCTCCATAAGCTCGTCGGTAGGCTTGGAGACCGCAGAATCCGCAGGCTTGGAGGAATAGGGCGCATCCTCAGGCCGCAGCTGCAAGCGTCCCTGTCGGCCTTGAGAAACCAGATGACGGGTGCTGGACCGGCTTGCATCGCCCAATAGACCGCGACGATGTTGTCGACTTCTCTTGCTCCTCGTCGGACCAGCACTATCAGGAAGCTCGTCGCCGTGACCAGAAGGCGCCGAAGAATCTAACGAGAAGGAGCACAAACTCGCCACTAAATCTTCTTCCTCCAGTTTCTTCTCCTGGATCCTCTTTATGACGCGACGCCAAGGGAGCTTGACCGTAAGCTTGACCGGTGGTGGCGACTTCGGCGGGGCGGCACTCTCATCGGCATTGCTGGCCAGATCGTCCATCGCAACGGCATCCAGAGCCACGTCGTCCTCGGTGCGGCCAGAAGTAAAGAGATCCATGGCATCCTCTTCAACGGCTTCGTGTGCGAGAGTGTCGGCCATAACTGGAGAACTGGGTGCAAGCACAGGAGTGGCTGGAAGAGACACCGGCTCCAGAACGACGTCGTCCTCGGTGCGGCCGGAGGCAGAGAGATCCTCTTCAACGACTTCTTGTGCAATAGTGTCGGCCATAGCTGGAGAACTAAGCGCAAGCACAGGAGTGGCCGGAGGAGACACTGGTTCCAGAACGACGTCGTCGTCGGTGCGGCTGGAAGCAGAGAGATCCAGGGCTTCCTCTTCAACGACTTCGGGTGCGAAAGTGTCGAGATTGTCGGCCATAGCTGGAGAAGTAAGCCCAAGCACAGGAGTAGCTGGAAGAGACACCGGCTCCTCAGGAAGCACGTAGCACGATCGAAGCGTCTCCGCCGTAGCGGCAGCCTCGGGAGTCTCTTCGTCCTGTACGTTCTCTCTCATGGACTTGGGCTTGAGAGCTTCCCGCACTGTCCTACGAGTCTTGGACTTCTCGCCATCGTCAGGTAGACCGCTCCGATGCTTCCCTTTCTTGACAGTCCTCTCAACGCCATAGGAGTCCTCATTACACCACTGGCTGAATTGGGGAACACTCTGGGGAGTCCGTACGGGTTCCGTCTCGGCCGGTCCGACTTTCAGATCCGTGAAATGGAACGAAGGATACGTAGCACCAGCCACGGCCTTGAAATGCAACCGCAGTCTTCCCCTAGCCAACCTGAAACGCCGACGGCGGGTCTTGGCAATGATAGCAGCCGGGGAGTGGTGACCGTTGAGAGTAAGCTTGCGATCCTGTCGGCAGCGAGAAAGGAGGCACGCAGAGAGTTCATGAGAATCCCCGGTCGGCTTACAGCTAGTGCGGCCCTTGCGAGTCCCTCGACCGTATGGTAACAGACGCTTGAGGAGAGAGAGACGCTTACTGGTACGTGAAGAGACAGTACAAGCAGAAGCAGACCCAAGCGAGCCAGTGACTGGTACAGGCGGACAAATCGGCCGGGCCTCATAAACCTCTCGATCCTCGATGACGTCAGGGACATGCACACTTGAGGACACGTCCGCGCTAGTACCAGGTCCGATGGAGTTGCTTAAGCAGACACTGGCAGGAAGCGCGGTCCGATTGTCCGTTGCCTTCGCGGTATTCACGTCCAATCCGAAGAACGGCTGGCAGTGACAAAATTCATTCAGATATAAGCTGTCATGCGACACAAAGATACACCCACCATCAAGTTCTTATCCTCGCGTGTATCCATCGGGACATAGCACCGAGCTCTCGCGACCAGACGGTCGACGATCTTAATGGCACGGCCATCAGTCAACTGTCAGAAGGAAGGGAATCATGCACGCACCTCCATGCTTTCCCGAATATGCTTCTCATATTCCTCCTCGTCCGGGAAGATGTCGAGCGTTATATAGAGCTCGCGTTCCTCCTGTGTTAACACCCGAGTCTTGCACTTCTTCACAAAGTCCGGTCTGGGGCCGCGAACACCACAGGACCATGAGCGCCCGTCACAGACTTGACGCCGTCTCTTTGTGCAGGATATCCTCCTAGGAGACTCGTATTCCTCATAGCACTCGCCGTTAACAAGGCGCCTGAGACGGGGAGCAGCCTCGAGCGCCTTGAGTTGTCGTTGTCTACGGCAGTGTTTGAGGATGAGCAGCCGACCATATGTTGCGAAGCGGAGGCTCCAGCTCTGTTGAGACTCTCCATGCCAAGGAACAGGGCGCTGGAGGAGATCAAGGCGGCGGGTGAACTTGAAGAGGCGAATGTTCGGAGCAGGAGGAAGTCGAGCCGTCCAGGCGACCGTGCTTGTCGAAGCGACGGTGCCATAAACGGCTCCTGAAGGCAGGGGGGTGAACGCAATATTCGCAAGAGTATTGTGAATCATCGTCGACATGAATGTAGACCTATGGAAAGAGCAAACTCGAACCAACTCCCGTTCATAAGGTCGGGATCACGTGACCCACGATGACATCGCACCTTATTTGGAAGTACTACTTCCGGATCGGGTAAAATTGTTCTCACGGTCAAAATTTGCAATTCTTCGACAGGCTACGAAGAATTGCAAATTCTGACCGTGGGTGAGTTGTTGTCAGTAAATCGCGACCTTGATACCTAGCTTGCAGCTAGAAGGACCTTCGTGGTAGAGACAAAGGCTATCCTCCTGACCGTCGCCGTGTCAGTGTGCATACCTGCCATGCGGTTACATCTTTGCTGCACGAGGAGTGCTGAAATAGTCATTCGAGTGGTCTTCCCGCACTGCAGAGACGTGACGGCAGTCCCGCTATCACATTAGTACCGCAGCCAGTCCAGGGTAAAAACGTAAAATGCTTAGAAAAGGAGCGTACCGATACACAACTTCTCCCACCTTACTACCGGATTCACTGCTTTGAGCCTGGGCAAACGGCAAAATACATCTGAAAATCCAGCATTGAAGCCTGTTTGAGGACAGAGAGGTGCTTGATATCAAAATTGTCGCTGTGTTATTTGTGAAGAAGGGTGCCGGTGTGAATGGATGGATTCCGGTGACGCGTCAGGCTTGCGCACGGACCACATCGATACGATCGCCCGCGAATACGTCCTTCCTTCACATAGATTGGCCAGAGTCGCTGTCGCAGCCTGCTCTAGCAAGTCGCCTGCAAGTTTCAAGCTAAGAGGGGGCGGCTCAGCACAGAGGATCATAGACCGTTTGAACGGCAAGGCCGCATGAAAATCAGATGTGAAGAGACGCGTCACGAGAATTTCAGATGTATTTTGCGACCTGCAAAATGTGTCTGAAATCCCAGGACAGAATCTCTGTTTCCAGTTGATATTACAAGTCGTTTGGGATTTTCAAGTAATGAAAGAGATGAGTCAACACAGAGGATCGCAGACTTAAATCCCAAGACCACATGCAAGTCAGATGTGAAGAGACATGTCACGCGAACGTGACGCATCACCTACGAGTCGGCGAATCTTACTAGATCTTGCTGTAGTCATGTCAGAAAGGAGAGGAATTTGGCAGAGTGAACTCATTCCATGAACACAAGGATCCTCTACGTTCGCCAGAGCATATAGCTCCTGCTACTTACATATTCACTCAGACTTTAGATCTCACGAACTACATAATACTCGATTATTCTTTGCCCTACATCACCTATGAACACGCGAGAGGTGGACTTGATCGACTTGGGGTCGTTCAATCATCGTCGAAGTTAGCTTATGGATGGCCTAGTTGCATCCATTGCATTTCAGGGTTCTCCAGTCTGGGCGTAAAGAAGGATCCGCTTGAACGTGCCACTCGCACTTATAATCCTCAGGAATCGGGAGACGTACCAAGAGAAGAATATATGGTGGCCAGGAGTTCGAGTTTATCATACGGTTTGAACTCAGACTCCCCAGATCGCAGAACAGCGGGACGTAGGTAACAGCCACCAACTGGCGATCGATTATCCGTAACGTAGAGGTCCCCGGTATGTTAAGCCATACACGTCGTTACACGGGACCCTCGCGCCAAGGACGAAACACCGCGAGCAGGGTGTTGGCCATCCAAACACAGTGTACAGCAATGATGGTGGCAGGCCTCCGCTGCGATCGACGCCAGCCGGCGCCCATCTGTCAGCCCGTCAGCAAAAGACAGAGAACGCCACATTAGTAAGTACCGGGACGGGGAGCATTATGGCGTTGTGGAAGGGACGGACTGCGGTCCCGCAATGGTCATAATTACTGACGGCAGACGGAGATGATGAAGGACAGTCCAGGGTCGTGCATAGTGTGCTGCGTGCGTTTTGGGGTGCAGGCGACCCCGAGTGAATCGGCAAGGGCAGAGATTTGTGTTGTCCATATCTGTTTGGTACGTCGACGGCGATGACAGCCATAATTATGAGTCGGCGTCGTTATCAGGAATGCATTCCCAGAATCTGCCCATTAGTAACTTGCCTTTGAGAGTATCTCGCATCGTATATGACCTGTTAGGTAGGATTCGTAGGATGGTAAGCTTATAAATAAGATGGGATCTGAGCAACTGTGGACTGAGCCAGGCGGAGGACCACAACTAATGTACTTCAGGACGAGGACGTACAAGGATAATATTCCGTATAGGGAGTCTCCCTTGACTCTACGAAGTCAATTGCCTACCGTCCAACGCATAGGGTGGTCGTCTATGATGTCTAGCAATTTGTTTAATTGGTTAGCAGACTCGATGCAGGAACCTCACGCTTGCGGTAATCAAACCGAGGGTACTGGATAGAGGAGACGGACATCTCTGAGTATACGTACCTACATGTGCACAGTTTCAGCTCCTTGCATGAAAATGATACTTTTAGGTGTATTAGAGCATAATAAGATCATACCACAGCACCAGGTAAGATAAGCACACACACGGCACTCCCACACCTCACCGCTTGACCCAGGAGTACTAAACCGCAACGCATCAGCACTTCCAGCGACTTGAAACCCCAAAGCAAAAAAGCACTCACCCGAGCCCTCGACTTGCGCAGACCGGTCTTCTTCCTCTCCACCATCCTGGGATCTCTTCTCGTCAACTTCGAGCGCCTCAACGCGAGCTCCACCGTCTCCGCTGCCTCCCGTGCCTTCCGCACCTCTGCCTCCTTCTCCGTACGCGCTTCCACGAGTCGCCGGACCTGCTCCATCTCGCTACTCTCTTCGCGAACGCCCATCATTTCCATATGCACACCCATACCCGAGACCTCGGCGGCCTTGATCTCACTCTCCACCTGCGCGAGCAGCGTCGGGGGGACTTGGCTGAGCTCGCGGTTGATGGGCTCGATGAAGGTGTTGTGGATGTGCTCGGAGATGAGCGAGGCGCGTCGGTGTTCCTGCGCGACGAGACCCCGCGCAATGCCTGTTACGATGGAACCTGTTTGACCTGTTGTACCGCCGCCTCTGCCGGTGGGAGAAATGGTTAGAATGCGCGCATGCGAGCTAGAAATGATATGTATTACTGGACAGTGCACGTACCTGGTCAATGCGAATACATTGTAGGCACCCAAAAGACCCGCCACTTTGAATGGTCGGATAATAGCTTCACGGTCGGAAAGGTTGGGGAAGTATTGAGGCATTGGCGTGTTATTGACGAGGATCTGAGTAACTGGCAAATCATTGACGCTCGCACCCGTCTCCTCCTCAACAGCAATCTCCGATGACAAAGAGGAAGAGGCAACGACGTGCTCCTCAAATGGCACGGTAGGTATTAACCATACCCTCGCGCTGCTCTCCTTTCTCCTGCCCAAGGTATATGATCGCCCATATTCATCAAACTTCACAGGCTTTCTCTTTCCCTGGTTCAATTGCTCCTCCTTGTTCGGCCGTTCGAAAGGCTCGATGATCCCATCCAGACTCTGCTCCAGTTTCACAAGACCCGCCGCCCGTGCAATTTTCCTGCAGTCATGCACTTCACCCAAAAGTGCGACAAGCCGACGGTGCCTTGTCATTGTGAGCTTCGGGCCGTCACCAAGTAGACCAGCCATGCCTTCTTGGTTCATGTACAGAGTCTGGTACTCTGGTATCGCTGCAAGCGCGTGAGGAGGGAGAGGGTAAAGTCCACAGTCACGTAGAGCACGGTGTGCAGCCTGAAGAGCTTCGTTGAGAGTCACCATAGTATCATAGAAGGAGGGGCGGGTAGTGTAGTAGGCAGGAGAGCTGGGTTTGAGCTTGGAGCGCCAAGTCCGTTTCTTTTTATCTCGCGACGCCCCAGCACCGGGGTTGGAATCAGCGACATCCTCCAACTGGGAAGGGGGGATGAAGGATTGCTGTTCAAAGGTAGCATATGTGCGAAGGAATGCGGGCAGTTGGCGGGTAGTGAGGCGCGGGCGACACAGACGGGCAACCTGAACGAACATGGTGGATTGAGACAGCTCTTTGTTAAGCCCAAGACTGCAGATATTAGCAGGACAGGACCGGTGAAGTAGACGAATCAGCTCCAGCAGAGCCAGCACCAGGGCTGCAAGCTTGAGGATAAATTCGGGCAAAGCACGCCTAATAATTTGTTACCTAAATAGGCAGCCCTTACTCCGGATATTGACTTTCAGTGAGAGAGAGGGGGAGTTTGAACAGTCGACTAGTTAACATTATAATCTAAAGTAATAATCAACCCAAATGAAACGAAAGACGAAGAATGAGTCGCGTAAAAATAAACATATCATGCATGCAATGGAGTAATAATTACACTTTACCTTGATGAAAGAGCGACAATTGCAACGAAAACATCAAGCAACGACAACTATGTACAGGTCGTACCGTTTATTGGAAGTACACCGTTTGCACATCTGCTTGCCCAAATGGCAGGTTACATGCCGGGCATTTACGCTGTCGCGTCGAGATCCGCGCCTCCACGCACGATTTGCAGAACGCTGTGAACGCACATCTTCAGTCTCCGACCGTACACGAAGCCCTAGAACACAGGAACACTCACTATGCATGCATTTGGTAATCACCGTATTCCTCATGTTCTGCTTGCACGTCGAGCACTTGAGAACACTCATCAGCTTACCCACCTCGTCCTCCAGCTCTTCTTCCCGCTCCCTCTCTTTGCCCTTGGTCCCGCTGCCACTTTCACTAACTCTCCGTAATTTGCTCTCCACTGTCGCATGCATCCGCTCCACCTCTTTCTCCTTCTTCTTAACCGCCTCCTCACGCCTTCGCCAATCCGCTTGTTGTGCGAAATGTTTGTCTAATGCCTCCTTGTACTCTGCCTGGGCCTGGCAACGGGCCGTGAAATTGCGACACCATGGCTGATATGAAGCGGCCACTTACCACTTTCGCCTTCGCCCTCTCTGCTTCCGCCCTCTGCTCCCACTCCTTGAGCTCGTCATTCATCCGGGCAATCTTCGGCGCATACTCATGCACAATCTTTCCGTGTTCCACTTGCAACGACTGCATAGCGTCCTACAAGCGCATCTCAGCCATCGAAACGCCCACGGAAAACGGAGTACGCACCACCTGTTGCCTGAGATTGTCGGCCTCCTCCTTCAACGTTTCCACCGACTTGCCATTCTTATCCTTCTCCCGCAACAGGTTCTTCCGCTCGTTCTCCACCGCCTCCTTGTCCCGCATCGCGGCATAGAACTTGTTTTCCAGTTTAGCCTTCTGCGTTCGAAACATAGACGGTTCAGTGTCAATCGCGAAGGCGGCGGTAGTGGCCACGCACATCAGTCAATGTCTTCGCCAATTTCTCCTCCATAGCAGAGAGATCGAACACCTTGTTCTTCACCTGCTTATCTAGCCCCTCCCAGGCCGCAGACAACTTCTCGAGCTCAGTATACAACGCGCTCTCGGCCTGCATTAATCATCAGCTATACGACATCTAGTCACGACGACTTCTACATACCTGCGTCTGTTGCTTTAACTGCAGTTTAAGCTTCTGCAGTTCGTCCTCCTTCGATCGGAGCTGACTGGACAAATCTGGCGACGAAGAGAAGTCGCCAAATATAGACTGGTATCGCTCCAATTCCTTGGCTAACTGCGCTATTTGCTGACGAGCTTCAGCTTCCGACTGGATGTGCTGTGCGACGTCGGGATGATCTTGACTCAGGGATGATAAGGACTCTTGTAGCGCTTTGAGTTCGGTGTCACTCTTCCTGCAGATGACATGAAGATTAGTTTCGATCTCGTAAGACACCGTCAAGCACGACTCACTCAAGGCGGGCCTTCAGCTCATCGACATATGTCCTATCCAGCACCGACTCGTCACTAAACAAGAACTCAACCAACTCCTCATCCCCTGTCGCAGCCGCAATTCTCGACCGGAGCCGCTTCACCTCGCTCTCGAGCGCAGCTATTCGTTCCTAGACCCCCAAGACCAAAGGCAACGAAAAGGTTAGCCCCGATCCCACCGCGGAAGCAATGAATGAATGACTTGCGGAACGCGTGTGTGCCAGGTTCTTGTACTCCGCAAGCGCCGCCATCTTTACCGAGTCCCTATGCTTCCGCTCAGACAGCTCCGCGCCCTGCTGATCTCGCTGCTCGCGCAGCCGGACGAGGTCCGCGTCGCGCTTCGCCAAGAGCGCCTGGTACTCTTGCTGGACTTTGGCTGCCTGAGCCTGATTTCCCGCGTGCGTCAGCGATGGCCGAGAGACCAGGTGTAAAAGAGATGAGACACACAATTCCCTTCTCATGTTCCTCCGCCAACTTCGTCCAGACCTCCTGGAGTTCTTTCCTCCCTTCCTCGAGCTCCCTCTCCACATCCTTTTTTCGCCATGTGGCTCGATGATACGCTGTGGACACGGCTTGGTATAGCAAGTTCTTTACAAGCTGCGCCTCAGAGGGTGCTTTTAGCTGCAGATTGGTCAGCGGTGTGTTAATCCTACCCGTCTCTGCCATATACTCACTTCGATCTCGTGCTGAACCTGTGCATCTTTGAGAGCCCTGACCTCCTCTTCCAGTCTACGGATCTCCTTCTCCCGCATATGAGCAATGTCTCGCCAATCGTCCGTCTCCTCGGCACTTGGATGTTGTGTACCGTTAGGTTTGACATCTTCAGGAGCAGGATGACTTTCCTCACGCTGTGCGTGCAAGGCGAATGCACCATGAACGAAATGAATAGACAATTAGAACACGTTCGGAACGCCCACCAATAGCTAACCAGACCACTCACAGCAGGCGACGGCTGCACCTCAGTCTCGTCCTTCATCTGCACATCCTCGACCTTAACCGGAGACGACGGTACACCGTTCGGCGGTAACTCCTCCTTTGGTCTTTCTCTCTCTGGCGGTACGCTGGGACGCGATTCGGGCTTAGGTACAGTACGACTCGATAGTCGGTCGAGGCGGTTCTCGGCAGCGACCAGACGGGAATGATATTTCTCCTTCTCTGACTCGGCATCCGCAAGTCGTGCACGCATAATGGTCATTTCCGAGCGGAGAGCAGTACACTGAGGACGTCATCGGTCAATGACATTCTTGGGGTGAGATAGCTGGAAACGTACCTCCGTCTGCGCCTTTTGACAGTTTATATACATATCGCCTCCGGACAAGGCCTTATCCGCCGGATATCCTATTTGAACAAACGAAGCTACTAGCGCGCAGGTCGCGTCCATCCGTTCCTGCAAAGCTTTCCCTAATGCAGGCGCAAAGTCGGAATCAACGTGCACCGACATGTCAAAGAGGCCTGATACACGCTGGGTTGATCAGAAGCGCGAATACGAACCAGAAACAGATATAACAGACCTTCTGTATCGATACTAGCGGGTGGTAAAGCCTCAGGGCTAACCAATAATCGTATCGTGCCAATTAACTGGCACAGTCAGCGGACAACGATCAACTCTAGAGCAATTCATGACATACCTGTGTCCAGCATGCTTGCATAGCAGAAAGGCCCGCCTCGCATGCATCTCGTCGTCGTTCGAGCTCTGCTATCCGATGTTGACTCCTCTCATTTTCACGCGAGTAGTGCTTCATACGCCGGAAAATAGCTTCCTTGCGGAATAGCTGACCGCACCCAATTGTACATTGAGCATACACAGATACTCCATGCATGGTTCAAGTAACTGTACCTCGAGCTCATCGTTCTCCTTGGGCTCATCTGCGTCTGTGGCTACACCATTAACGCGGGTGGGCGACCCATACTCATTAGACACCGCCCGTTTCTTGGAAGCTATAGGATCACTATCTTCCAATAGCGCTCTCTTCCGCGATTCCATGAATGGACACCGAGTTTGAGACAGTAATAGAGGACAGAAAGACAGAACGCTCAATAATGTGACGACAAGTTATGCAAAGCAGTCGTGTTTCAGACTCCGACAGAATTTCTTAGTTCTGTGGCTCCCGCGAACACTGAACAGAGTTCAACAGACCGCATCAGCGCGCCGTTGTAATGGATTCTTGAATGTGGCTTCAAGATGGGCTTTGTGGGGATGTTCTGTGTCGCACACGGTGCAGAGGCAGCTGAGCCCAATGATTTCCGTGTTTAAATGACAGGCCGTGTACTGGGGAAGACTCGCCTGGGCTTGTGGTGGCTGGCACGATTGACAGTACTGACAGGTGGCTGGCAAGCCGAGGGCGCAGGATTGCCCCGGTCAGCCCCCCTCCTGCCTGTACATAAGGTGGGCGCATTCCTCAATTCTTTCCTTAGCTCCTTGACTCTCGACTCCCACTTCCACTCCTTCATCCACCCTTTCTTTCGACGACATCCTACGACGACATTCCTTTTTATCATGCCTTCTCTCCATCGACTACTCGCCGCCTCTTGTCTTCTTGCTTCTCTAGCTTCGGCTCTGGTTGCACCCTCGCCCTCTCACCACGTCGTCGAGTTGCATGCTAAGCACAAGTACCCTGCGCGACAGCTCAATGAGAGTTTGCAGCTAAACGTCGTAAGCCAAGTTCATGTCCATAGTTATCGCAGCTAACTCGCTGCACACAGACGAACCCATCGCCACCGCTCCAGTCGGACTTTATTGACATCTCCTCCAACGGCTCGTCAACCATCGGGGACCTCGCGAACAATCACACGCAGATCACCGCGAATCTCTGCGTCATCCTCGGCATTAACTATACGGATCCCGCCGCCAACCTCACCCAGCTCGCCACAAACCAGACTCAAGCCCCGGAACACATCAGTCGCAGCGTCTTCGGCCGCCTTCTCTGCAAGTGCATAGGTATTCAGAACGCTACAATGTCAGATTCATGCACTCCCGTCGATGACATCCTAGAAGACATACCGGCACTCCTCGGCAACGGTGGCCTCCCCAAACAAGGCGGCAGCGACGGCAACACTCCCGATCAAGACGGTGTGCAAGCAGGATCCGGCACTAGCGGCGGCTCGACTCCAGGTGCTCCCACCCATGGCGCAGGCTCCGACGACGGCAATCGTGCAGGTGGAGCTCAGCAAGGCGAATCCCACCCCAACGGCCCTCACACCGGCGCGAACGGCGGCACTCACCCTCCCCCTGGCAACAACGGCAGTCCTGGCGCTCGTCCTGAAGGTCATGCTCAACCCACGAACGGCTCGAACGGTGGCGCTCAATCTCAACATCGACCTGAAGGCAATCAGAACGCTAACGGCAACGGCAACGCGAATGGCCCCAACACTCCTTCAGGCAACAGGCAGACTCAGGCCAACAACGCCGCTCAATCTCAGCCTCAATCTCAAGGCAGCCAGAACGCCAACGGCAACGCGAATGGCTCCAACGCCCCTTCGGCCAAGGCCAACAACGCCGCTCAGCCGCAACATCAACCTCAGGGCAACCAGAACGCCAACGGCAACGCGAATGGCCCCAACGCTTCTTCGGGCAACACGCAGACTCAAGCCAACAACGCCGCTCAACCTCAGCCTCAATCTCAAGGCAACCAGAACCCCAACGGCAACGCGAATGGCCCCGACGCTCCTTCGGGCAACACGCAGACTCAGACCAACAACGCCCCTCGACCCCAAGACCAGACTCCTTCGAACCAAGGCGGCGGGAACGGACACGGCAACACCGGCAACACGAGCGGTCAGAACGGTGCGGGAAGCTCTTCAAGTCCCTCAAGCAGTTCGGGCAACGGTGGATCGACAGCACCTGGCAACAACGGCGGCGGCGACGGCTCTAACTCTGGCAATGGTAATGATCCGACCATCTCTATCCACCTGCCCAATGCCCCCGGTGTCCTTGCTATTCCTGGCGACGTCCCCAATGTACCAGGTGAGTAAGAAAGATACATGTTCTTTATATTTATGCTGACAACTATGTAGATGTCCCTGCCACCATTGTCGACGCTAACCCTACGAGCGGGGCCCCGCAAATGTGCGCCCGGGCCAGTGTGGATGCGAATGCTTGTGCCGGTGCCGGTGCTTCAATGTAGGATGTATTATCTATTCTCTTCCATTTCATCTTGATGCCTTATTATGTATAACATTGTGCGATATGGTGCTGCATGTATAGTCTTCTCTTCTCAATGGTCACGATTATCTCATCTGAAGTGCAAGTGGCGATGATGATGATGGCGATTCGAACTTGAGTCCATCGCTTCAGGGCAGCAGTGAAAGTTTGAACGGCAGTTCATTTCGGCAGTGCCATTTCGTACGAGGTTCAATGTTATCGCCATCACGAGAGCAAGGGACGTGTCTCGTGGATTGCGGCGTGGATCTCCTCTTGGAAATTACAACCGCGAGCCGGTCCTGGGCATCCATTTACAAAAGGAACAACCGTGCATAAGCGAGTCAATATGCATGGTGCCATGCGCACCTCTTCAGATTCTTCGGTGGCCGGCGTTTACATTCACATATGAGCTGTGGGACGGCGCCGGCACTGGGATGTCAGAGACTGGGGATCTGGATACTGTAATACCCTTCGGTGCTATCTAGATCGACGACTTCGCAGTCTGATTTATCCCCATTACCGATCTGCGTCTCCACGCACGCGAAATCCATGTTCTGTCAGCAACACAAAGGTAGTTAGTTCAGGGCTGCAAGAATAAAAGCTGCTAATTTACCGTCTCTAGAACGGCCATGGGATGATCTAGTGACAAGGTTGGAGATGGACACGTGTGATCAGTAATACGGTTACTAGGATCAGTAGCTAGGGGAAACCACTTACGCCAGATGCCAGTGTCGTAGACTATGCCTTGGCCGGCACTAGCAATGAACGCGCGCATAGTCTTTAGATCTGGTCTGTTGTCTTTCCCGTTCTTAGCGACTATAACAAGATAAGCCCTCCCCGGCATCTGCAAAGCGTCTTCAGCTCCCCCAAGATTGGCTAAACCGGAGCCCACGCCCATGGGAATGAAGGCCTGGTTAGTGTACGGGTGGCGTTCGAGTAGCTTCACTTGCCAGCGTCCGCTCGGTATGGGAGAGCATCTGTACACAGATATACCCGTCGTCGCACCCGAATCAATCGGGTACGAAGACTCTAAGAGCGACAGCTTATGGAATTTACTGGCCGTACCATTATTGGCGGCAGTGACTTTGACACCGCGGGGCACAGCATCCAGGTCAGAATGGCCCATAATCACCCGGCCAAAGGGTGCGAACGCTTCAGGGGTCAACGGGACAGCCGGGATCGTCGGCGCCAGATTGGCTTGTGATGGCGATGAAACAGCTAACGGACCGCCGACCTCGTCGGAGGTTGCGTCAACGGACTTGTCGTGCGCAGCTATAGGCGTGGAGGACAAACTTGGAGCATTCGACGCTGCTGATGAAGAGAGCTTCGCTCGCCGTCCCAGAACCCGGACGCGTTTAATTCCTCCATCCGGGTATATTGTAACACGAAAATGCGTGAAAGTGCTGGTTGGGACAGTTTCCAGCTGGAAGAAATGCCTTCGGTGCGGTCCTAGTTTCGTGCGGGATAACACAAGGGTCCACGCATCTTCAGATTGGTCTTCAGGAATGAGGGTGGTGCTATTGGTCGCGTGAATTTCGCAGCTTTCCGGGAAGTTACCCTTGAAGTGTGCCGTGTCAATCTCCACCTGTTCTAGATAGCCAGGAGCGCCCCTAAAATCCAAATTCAGCGTACGTTAGATGTCGATGAGTAAGCGGATCTCCGGAGACGAACAGCTTGATGATGGTCCAGTCCCTGTGACCCTTTTCTCTGCTTCGTTTAGTCTCCCATCCATCTCCCATGTCCTTGCCTATTGTCAGAACATTGTATACGGCGCGACATCGGAACAAAAGCCGTCCATTCGGCGGATGCGATGTCATGGAAATGGAATAGAATGAAGTCTCAGTACGTAGAAATTTGATGAGAGAGGAACTTGCCTCGTCCCGGCAAAATAAGGTTCGAACCAACGCCGAAATGTTGGTCGGAAGTGAAGACAACGCGGCCTCCTGCCAAAACGTGTGCTAAGTCCAACAGGTCTGTCGGGTTTTCCGGGAAAATTGGGGTGACAAGCCCATAAACACGAAAACGCGCCTAACATGGCAGAATACGCTGAGTAATTAACTCGGCGGACATGATGATATCACATACAATGCCTCCATCTGGGTACATATTCAACTTGATATAGTTAAACCCAGGCGTCTCGGTGATCTTGAATAAGTGCCTAGAATTTGGTCCTAAAGGCACTTTCGGAAGAATTTTCTTCCACTAGGGCAGAGTTATCATACTTCGCTATGAAGGATAGGAAGGACGGAGCTTACTCTGGAATCATCGGCTCGGGGCTCCTGTTCCTCCATCGAGAACAGCGCGTCGACGGATACTTCAGGCGCCTCATTCCCTGAGAATACCAAGTAAGCGCGACATTGCAACGCCTGTGTCTTTGTGATGCTTACCGTTGAAATGTGATGTATCCACATCGAATCCAAAGATAGTGCCCGCTGCCCCGAGCTTTATGATGCACCTGAATGAAGCAGTAATGCTCAAAAAGCTCAAGACAATTTACAGGGAAATATTACCAGTCATAAGTTGGATTATGTCGCCGAGTCTCCCACCCACTGTATAAGGCACCTTTGGGGCCAAACTGTCCTTTCAAACTCTGCGCAGGCTATAGAGGGGTCGGTACTGAGTCTTCTTCTCAAAGAGGTCTTCATACCTCTACCAATAGCAGATTATACGCCTCTGCAAAGAACTCATCGGACACCGAGACAATCCTGCCTCCGAGAGCGACACTCGATAACTCTGTCAAGCACAGCAAATCCATCAGTCTGATATATGACAGCCGGACACTACACACACCGATGGCAGTGGCAAACGTCGAGAACCGATCCAAAGAAACACGCTCGTATGCCATAGCGCAATGTCTGTTCCACTACTTCGACCGCTAGCCAGTCACCAGCGTACTGCAAAGTTACTAGAAGCCATTTTTCGGGCCTTCCTATCAGGATCATGCCGATAACCGATCGAAGCCGGCGAATATGGTATATGCCGTTCCAATAGATGTCGCATCCCGACGCCGTGCCTGTGGTAGCTTTCTTGCTTCTAACTACCATCGAGCGCGTCTTGGATGACTGCCGACACCGCAGAACACACCTATATCCTGTACGGTGCGCCTCGGGGCTCGTGCGGGGCACTCGAGATGGGATCATAGCCTGGCCAAAGATAGAAGTGACTTTGTGATTATCACATGCAAGCAATCCCCCTTCGATGGACACACTGCATAATGTCCGACCGACTCGTTTCGTCTCTTTCTACCAGTTCATCATGTTGGACCATCTCCTAGGTCGTCCCAGTCCGTCTTGGAAACGTGCAAAGGTTATTACAATCGTCCTGCGGTGTGTTCTGATGCTAATTACATTTATTCCACGCTGCCAGGTATTCTTGGTACTTTGTTTCTGGCTTTGGCAGATTATGCGAGGACACGAAAGTGGGCCGCGTCTACTCTGGATACGGCGAGCAAACAGAAGATTGCGTATGTTGTCCCATCGCTGGTTTTTGATATGTTGCCAACGAGACGGTACTAGAACGCTTTACGCCATGGCAAATTATTGTCAGTACATTGACAGCCGTGTACGCACTGCGCAATATTGATAAGATTCTTGGTCTGATGGGTGCGTCTTTACTCTGACACTTCTATTGTCTGAACTAATGGCCGTTGCGCAGCCCCAGAACCTCTGGCTAATCTCGTCAGTGTCACTGGACAACATAATTAGCGTCATACTAAGTTTGTTGCAAATAGTACTCGCCCTCTTATTACCGCGCGACATGGATTGCCACTGGCCTCGACGCAGGCTTTGCTACGGCCATGAGTATTCGGCCAAAGTGGCTGAAGGACATCTGCTCTCTCCTTTTCTCCGCATATTACATCATTTATGCGAATGAAGCCGAAGAGAAGGTACGCAGTTATATTCATAGGTGCTCCAACTCTTTCTAACCGCAAGCTCTTCAGCTCCGCCGATTCAGAGCAGTCCCTACCGTGGAGATGCTTCGCACAACATGGGAGAAGACAACAAATCCATACGTAGGACACGTTTATTGCATTCTAATCTCACTGTCTCACATTATTTGACTGATAATCAGATACGAGCCATCACGTATAAACCACGCGTATCAGTTAAGAGAAAGATTCTCTTGCCACGGCCTCGAGACTCCGATTACCAGCGACCTATCACGGCATGGCTGCTCTTCGCACCTCCAGAGAACAAACTGAGCCAGGCGACTGACCTTATCTTTGATGTACCCGGAGGAGGGTTTATTGCGATGACACCAGAACATCACGACGAACGCCTTCATATGTGGGCGGTCCGCACCGGAAAGCCCGTGTTGTCTATTGACTACGGCAAGGCCCCGGAATGTAATTTTATCTTATCATTATAAGTAGCTTAGTCTCGATCTAACGATGTATTCCAGACCCTTATCCTTTTGCCATCGACGAGATCTTCGATACTTACCGTGTCCTGGTTGAGTCGTCCGGTCAATTGATCGGCATGTCGGGCAAGAAGTTGAACATTATTATGACCGGGGACTCGGCGTACGTCTTGTCTATCTGGTTAATCTCCTCGGAGGAATTACTGACGATTCTCGCATTGGATACAGGGGAGCATGCTTTGCAGCCAACTGCATGATCAAGATCGTGGAGACCCAGTCATCCCTGCATCTCCCAAGCCCGACAGCGATGGTTCTCAACTACGCCGCCCTGGACTTCAACTTCACCTCCTGGATGTCTCCCGCGAACCTACAGGTGTTGCGCTCGGAACAATCTTCCGGCCACATTTCCGGGCTGGCCGAGCAGAAGGACCACTTCGGACATATCAGCCCCCTGTCGATGGTGGGCGATCGTAGGCTGCGTCGCAGGCGTCATACCTGGCGGGACGCGCTCAAGGAGCTCAACTTCGCCTCCCCAACATCGCCGGCGACGGAAACCCCACCGCTGCGCAGACGTGCGCGCCCGAAGTCCGAGCTGATTGCGCGCCCGCACGCGAATCAGTATTTGGCTGTAGACGCCGGCAGCGTGGCCGACGAGGAAGACGAGGGCGATTCCAGCGAGGTGAATGAGGAAGACAGGCCGATCTACGCGCGCGCGCGGCACGCGAAGCAGCCGTCCCTCAATGCAGTGCAGCTGGAAGAGCAGCAGCAGGAGCTTTCGCGGCAGGTTGCGCGTGCCGACTCTGATGTCCTCAAGAAGGAGAACAAGGCGCCTATTGGGACCAGGATCACTATGACCAGTCGCACGGGATATTTCCAAGATCGAATAATCTCGCCTAGCATGGTAAGTCCGGGATACCCGTGATGCTGCACGTAACGCCGGCCGGACATCGCGTGTTTTCTGCTGTTCGGAACTCTGCACACTTTGCCGCTGCTGTTACTAATGATGTTTTTTCCCGTGCTGTAGATGCGCGCAATGGCGATACTCTACATCGGGCCGTACCGTAATCCAGACTTTGCGACAGACTATCATATTTCCCCGATCCTAGCGCCAAGCCATATTCTCGCGCAGTTCCCGCCTCTTCTGATGCAATGCGGGGAGAAGGACCCGTTTGTGGATGATACCGTTATCTTTGCTGGGCGGGTACGTGAAGCCAAAAGGGAGAGGAGAAGGGAGCTCGAGCGCGCGGTCTCAGGGGCGAGCGCGAAATTCGGGGAGTCGCTGCGGATGAGCGCTGCCGAGGGTGGGCGGTCGGACGCGGCCCTGAGACGCGAGCTCGATCGGCTAGCGGCGGAGAGCGAGGACGACTGGGTGCAGATGGTGATCTACTCTGAGTGGAGCCACGGGTACCTGCAGATGCCGATGCTGATGAGCGAGGCCCGCGCCGCTATAAACGACGTCGCGGACTGGATGGACGACGTTTTCAGCGCGCGGGGCGAGGGTGTGGCTGCGGACCGCTTGGCGGGTGCGTCGAACAGCTTGCGGGTGCCCAGTACTGCGGCGCCAGTTTCAAGAGATGTGGGCGCGTCCACGTCGGAGACTGAGACGGATGATCCCATTACGTTCGTGACCAAGAAACGCAGCCCCAGGTCGTCTGTTACAGAGGGTTCGGACAAGTCGCACGTGAGCCGCGCGAGCTCGGATGACACGCTGCACGAGGAGCCCGTCGAGCAATTGCCGAAGGTTGTGGTCGCCGACGAGGTTGATCAGCGCCCGACAGCGTCGACCGAGCAGCCCGAGAATGCAGCAAGGGCTCGACCGACGCCCCGACTAGATATCCTGCATGGGTCTATTCTAGAGATGCCGGAGGAGGTACCAGAACGCGTGAGATCGCCCCGACGAGGGAGCGCGTCGAAAGGGACCTGGACTGCGACGATCACTGAAACGGAGCTGATGAGACGGCGACGGATGCTAGACTCTCATATATTCGAGTAGCCGTGGATTGGAATGTAATGTAATCTCGAATCGGATGGAATTTAATCAGTCGACGAAACGTTCCGAGCGTGTCGGGGATTGGGAGGGGCCGATGCGTGAACTTTGAAAGCCGGACAGGGTGCAGTGATGATGGGAGAGGGTGATGTACAGCTTGCACAGCCACGAATCAGAAGGAAGACGGAGTGGGAGTGCATGCGGTGCCGTTGCGGGAGTGGCACGTTGCAGGGAGAAGATCAGTGAATATTTAAGTAGACTTAAAATAATTTGATGGAATATTAATGGTATTTAATGTCGGCTGGCGGCTAAACAAAGGCTGTGCCAGGCCTATGGCGGGCACTGCCGGACGCCCCTTATAGCGGCCTGGTGCTTACGCTTGCTGCTTACCCACAACGTTCTTTTCGTCGGTATTATTAGACGCAAACAGAAGACAGAAGCAGATGGACGTCCAGCCATCAACTGTGTGGCCTAACAGCGCCATAAAAGTTTCCTACCCTGATGCTGCCTATCACCTCCACTACCCGTCCCAAGACATGCCTCCCAACCAGCGCCCCTTTGAACACGACCAGCAAGACGTCCAGCACAGCGACCGCGACAACATGAGACATCCACCCCCCTTCCAACACCCCCCGCCCCAGCAACCCCCTTCCAGCTCCCAGTATCAGTACCACTCGCCCAACACCACACCCTACAGCGTACCCTCCTCGTCTACCAACATCAACTACACAACAACACGCATCGTTCCGCCCCCGACAGAACCACTGACATCCGACCGCAGTCGCGGCCACGGCTCCAAAGTCGCTAATCATGACGCCCACTTTGCACCCAACGCAGCCGCCCTCTATGCCCAGGCCCTTCCCCCGCCCGCCCACTCGTCGCATCTGTCAGAGTCCGGAACCCGCAACATGGCAGGCACCCAGTACGTCCCGATGGCGTCGATGCCACGTCTACCACCGATTCTCCAGGTCGAGAAGCAGCAGGTCACCACTTCCGCCACACAGGCGGCAAGTGCCAGTCGACGTCGAAACGAGGCACACTTTGTATGTCCCGTCCCTGGATGTGGGAGCACGTTTACGCGTCGATTTAACTTGAGAGGTGCGTTATTGTCCTCGATGCCGTCTCGCGCACAATTCACATCTTCCGGCTCAGGACATCTTCGCTCCCACACCGAAGAACGCCCCTATGTCTGCGAGTGGCCGGGTTGCGGGAAGGGCTTTGCGAGGCAGCACGACTGCAAGTGAGCATTTCGTTATTTCCTCATTGTCACGGCTTGACATCTTCTAGACGCCATCAGGCCTTACATACTCAGCGTTCCCAACAGAACGTCTGCTCAGGGTGTGGAAAGACCTTCAGCAGGCTCGATGCGTTAAATGTACGTTCACACGGTCCCTTCTGGCACGCAAATCTCGGTACTGATAACATACCGTACCCGTGCAGAGACATCGTGAGTCCGGTCCGAACCTCTGTATCCGCCGAGCGCTTATTGATGACTTCCCGATCTGCTCGTCTATCTACAGTACGTTCCGAAGGAGGCGCAGATTGCCGTGTCGCCCACGAGAATCGAGCAGCTGCCGCTGCATCGAATCAAGCAAGTCAGAGCCCTGGATCATCCGGGGTTGAGGAAGAGTGGGACAGACGCAGCGCCTCCGCCGACCAGTCCAGCACTGGGCGTCTGACCCCCAAGCGCGCGGCGTCGATACCGCCTGCCGTCCAGGCGCACGTCCAACAGCAACATCATGCGCAGCAACAGGAGACGGCAAAGAGCAATAGCTCAAGTAAAGACACCGGGGCGAGGTGAACCTGGTCCGCGGCCGCGTCAGAGCCGAGAACATTTCACTAGAGGGTCTATGTTTGCGGGACGTTGTGCTGTTTACACATTTAATGTGTCCATGGTCCGCGCGGATCTGGCGAAACATGATGATGGTATGATCTCACGTCTTTCTGTGGTTTCCTTCCGTTCTCGCTATTTCCAGCTGCCGGTTTTTTTGTTGGCAACCGTGTCGCGCTCGCACGTATCAATATATCGAGTTTTACTTGTACTTGTAAATTACTCTCGTGTATCTACTCTGAATGAGGCCTCCGATGCCCTTATCTACCTCATTTTGTGTGCCGATTCCGTCCCCTACAAGGCGGTGTAAGCTGTGCTGTGGCGGGGCACAGGGATATTACTCGGCTGGCGACACGCGGGAGAAACACATGCGCGTGCGCTTACTAGTAAGCTTCTCTGGAAAGTAAATCCGTGACCTTGGGAAGGACGGGCTACAGGCTCAGCTGACCTTGTTATACTTAGTAGTGTATTTAGTTGGCTAAGTATACGCTTGTTTTCCACTTATTTCCACCGGATTGTTTAAAAACTCGGCGCGCACGACGTCCACGTTAACACTTTCCTAGTGCCATGGCGCTGCCTATGCTAGTTGGTGGTGCGGATTGCGGGCCCGTCAACCCGCTGCAGGGACTTGCGAAGAGGCTGGATCAGGACAGAGGCGTGCAGCAGGTGCGTGCGCACAGAGATTTACGGGTGCTGGATACTGAGTGAGAACCAGGACTTTTTCGGTGCTGGACGAGCCGGCTCATCGAGCCAGGTAAGCATGGCGTTCGTGGCAGGCATACGCTGAAGTGGACACGGATCACCAGTCGTTTCGCACACAACCGTCTGCGCCTAGTCGTCTGGACGAAGATGCGTCCCGGTTCTTCTCGCCCCCAGCCCAACTCACACGACCGTCGGCATTCGACCTCGCGGCCCTGACTAACTCGCTGCCATCACCGGCGCTGCAGGCTCCGATCCAGGGGCATGCGCCGGCAGCTGCATGGGCCGCTGACTTCATGCAGCAGGCTCCGGCAGAGGCGAAGCCATGGGAGAAGGGCAAGGGGAGAGAGATGCCAATGGAGCCATCGGCGGGCATGGGCGAGATGCAGCAGCGTGCGTCTGTCCATTCGTGCCGGACGTAGGCTAACAGTGTTATTTTCTAGGACCCATGCATTGGAGCCCACCGATTGCTGGATATGCAATGAGCCCCATGCCTGCGTTTGCGCCGATGTCCATGCAAATCCCTCAGCAGCAGCAGATCCAACAGCAACCTAATGTCCAGGTTGATCGTACGCATTCCGTCTTCAGCTAGCGTAAGAATGTAACTTAATCAAATGACAGCCTCGGTATGGGACCAGGAATTCCAGTTTCGAGCGGTCCCTGAGATCGCAGACACTTCGGCTTCTATACTTGAGAATGCGACCGGGTCTCAGAACATGAGTCCGCAGGAGCAGGATGAGCTCGCCCGGACCGCAGGACTGCTCGTCGAGACCCTGAGAGCCGAGCAGAGCCCGAAGTTTCAAAACAGCGAGTTTATGGGGCTGATGAAACAGCTGCGCGACCGCAAAGTCATCGTAGAAGGCAATACGATGGTCGAAAAGGACGCATCAGGCTCTATCGCCGGGTGGGCCACCGAGATGCAAGAGGACGCTAAGGGGAAAGGAAAAGCTCGTGAAGTCGACTCGGCGGGTCAAACGCGCTGGAACACCCGAATGGGTACGCCACCCATCAGTAGTTTCCTGCCACCCGAGGGACAGTTTGCCAGCGGCGTCGCAGCTGCCCTTCGCGGTAACGAAACTACCACGAGCGCATCGGAGCAACAGGGTCAGCAGGATGATCCTAATGAAGAGTACTTTCGGCTGGACAATGAAGACTACATGGACTACTGGAAGACACATCATATGGGTCCTTTTACTGGCCTCACTGACCAGGCTCCGCTGGGCGAATGGGACAATCTCCAGCGTGACTGGGAGGAATTCGAGGCCACCGCGAGTGGCATCAAGCCCGTAGCAAACTACCAGTTCCAAGCTAATAATCCATACATGATCGGAGACTCCTCAAGAACCCGGAATCATATGATGCATTTGGACAGACCGCAGTCGTTCTATGAGGTGCGTTCACTGCGGTCCCGGACGGGTTTGTTAATTACTCGTGTGCTTTATCTGTAGAGCGTGCTGGAGCTGGAGGCAGCTGTGCAACGTAATCCTAAAGACGCTGCCGGGTGGTACGAACTTGGTGTGAAGCAGCAGGAGAACGAGCGCGAGCATAGCGCCATTCAAGCTCTGTGGCACGCCATCGAGCTTGACCCTACACATCTGCCATCCTGGCTGGCTCTAGCGATCTCCTACACAAATGAGGGAATTCGTCAGAGAGCTTACGGCGCTATCAAGGAATGGGTTGATCGCAACGAGCGCTACAAGGATGCTGTGGATCGCCACCGTGCCGAGTACCCGGAGACGACCTCTTCGCTCCAGTCGGAGCGGTTTGGGAATCTGATTCAGTGCCTTATCGCGATGGCGAGGAGCGATACGAGTGGCCAGATTGACGCGGATATTCAAGTCGCGCTGGCTGTGTTGCTGAACACGAACGAGGTACCGAAAACTTTCTAACTGCGGAGGATGACTACTGACCTGACGCGATGATCAGGAGTTTGACAAGGCACACGACTGTTTCCGGACCGCCCTTGCTGTCCGGCCTGATGTGCGTGCAACAGAGTTGCATTCGCCACTTTGTTGGAGTTGATTTGAATTGCACAGGACTGGCTGCTCTACAATAGAGCCGGAGCTACTTTGGCCAATAACGGGCGTGCCGAAGAAGCACTACAGTTTTATTACAGGGCGCTTGAGCTTAATCCAGCATACATACGGGCCAGGTTAAGAGAGCTCTGCACTGGTTTATCGATCTAGAACTGATCCAGATGAACATGTAGATTCAACTTGGGCATTTCGTGTATCAATCTCCGGGTGAGTAATCGTTACCTTGTGACTGGACCTACATGACTCATGACCCTTGACCAGCGCTACGAGGAGGCTGCGCAGCATATTTTAGACGCCCTAGTGCTTCAAGATAGTGACAGCGTATATGACCAGACAGGCGCCGAGAGCAAGCGAGGTATCACTTCCTCGGCTTTGTGGGAGAGCTTGAAGACGACGTGCACGCACATGCAACGACTAGATTTAGCGACCCTATGCGAGCGCCAGGATCTCGAAGGTGGGCAAGGAACATTCTTATATTGCGACATCAACGCTCATAATTTCCCCATAGCCTTCCGAACAGCGTTTCAAATGTAGTAGAGACGTGGAACATGCTGATCTTACATTGTCCCCTGGAATGTGCAATTTCCAATGTCATATCTACTCTTGTATGGACTGGTCGTCATCCCTGCACCTGTCTGTGCCTCAGTAATTAAGAATGGAACGTACCCTGAGAGCATTCTCACCTGCGAGACACGTAACAGTCTACATAAGTCCTAGCCGCTGGTCTCTAGTCATATTTTGTCTTTGTCTTTGAATGTCCAGAGCGTATGCGTACGCCAGGTGGAGCTCAGGCGCGCCTTTGGTAGAGTTCCGGTGACTTTTTCTGGAGGTAGTTTTAGTGTTGTCGTTTCCGGTCAGAGCGCGTTTCTTCGCTAGCACGTCTCTGATATCCTGAACATCCGAGTCGTTCATGACAATGCGCGTAGGCTCGCGGCGTATCATCGCAGGCAGACAATGGCTGGAGGGAGGTGGAGGACAAAACAAAGACGTGTCTCCGCCACAATGCCATGCGTGTCCAACTGCGCCGCGGAAGCAGGCGTGTAATAAACGTTCACTCTTCATCCTGCTGCGCTGCACCAACTACCTTCCACACTCCCTCCTCGCTGTTGCCTTCGACCACTAAATCGCGATGGACACTCTTATTCGTGTTACCGACGCTGTCAAGTCGTTCAGAGTGCGTTCGGTTGCCTGTTGCATCAAGTTCTCATTTTGACGTCCGAACTGGTCAAATCCTCAGGAAACAAGACTTAGCGCATTGAGAACACCCCAAGAATTCTTTGACGTCAACCGTATCTCGAGACCAGCGGACTTGAACACCGCTACCTCGGTAAGCATGCGTACCTCTTAAGTTTCTCATCAAGCGTTAACCATGACGTGTAGCGGATATCCTACAACACACGCTACTTCTCCGGTATGTAGAGCCTATAGGTGAGGCCGGCAGGGATACTTAGAATGTGGTCAGGCAACTATGGATTGATCATTGCAATCCTGGCGATATACGCCGTGTACGTAATCCATCTGCTCCCGGTGTCATATCATTAACTAATCCTCCTCCGACAGAATATCCAACCCCCTACTCCTCATCTCCCTCGCATTTCTTGTCGGTGGCTTTGTTGCCGTCAACAAGTTCGGTACGCGACTCACAGCATAAGTACCTACTCTCCTTTACTGACAAATTCCGTACCGCAGGGGCCGATCCTCTGATCAGCGACCGCGGCATCACGCAGAAGACGCTCTACACCGTCCTCTTCTGTGTCGGCCTCCCACTCCTTTGGTGGTCATCGCCGCTCGGTACCTTCTTCTGGCTAGTTGGCGCCTCCGGCGTTCTGATCGTCGGGCACGCCTGTATGATAGAGCCCGGCATCGAGAGCGAGTACGCGACAGTGCAAGACGCCGTGTAAAGCCACAAACATCTGCCGGACTTGTATTGGCTTGATTGATTATTGATAATGAACCCCAGACCAAACTTGGATTCGTCTTTTATTTCGTGCAGTTAGGTGATCATACGACTCTAGTTGTTGATTCGTTACTTTTAATCCATAAATGACCTACAGCCATGGGGGCATTATGGTACACTACGGGCGATAGCGATAACATAGCGAGGAGACGATAGCGGATGAAACGTGGTCCCAGCAACGTGTTTCCAGCTGAAAAATAAAGTGAGTATAAGCGGGGAAACACATAATGAATGGAAATCATGGTTCATAGAAGTGGTAACCATTGCCCTGCAATGCTTCACTCAGTCACCTTCGCCACTGAGACACGAATAGACACATACCTATCACAAGACTAGGCAAGTCGAATATATCTCTACGGATGGTGAAACAGAATGTACAAGGCACCGGTGCACCTGAAGGTTTTAGCAAAACACAATGCGAGTATACCGACTGTGTCGTGTTTTCAAATGCATGCGATGCAAAGTTCTCCCAGTACTCCACCACCGACGAGTTCTCAAAAAGCTGTGCACAAGGAATGCTGTGAATGCTGTGCACCTCGTCATGATGGCTGATGGATGGTCACCTCGTATATATATTTTGTGCCTCCTACGAGCTCGTCTCGGTGCCATTCGGTGAGCATGCAGAACTCGGAGCCGGCAAGGCAAATTTCACCGGTCCGACGCCAGACGACCGTAGGGGTTCCGTTGAAGGATATGAGTTTCTCGAGTTCCTATTGGGACATGAGGATACATCTTGTACCCAACTACAGATCATAACACGCACCACCAACGATCGCTGGAACGACTTCTCCACAAAGACCTCGTCCTCTTCCGACAGCGGCATCTGGAGTGCAATAAGGGAAGGTCGGATGATAGCCAGTGCACGGACGATACGCAAAATGTCGTTCTTCTCGAACCTTTGCAGGACCAATACATAGAACAAGGCAACACCATCAGAGCTCGGTCCCACTCGAAGACAATAACAAACAGCTGGCGAGGGACAAGGCGACGACGCAGGTCAGCGATAGCATACGCACCGGGTAGGCAAGTGCTTCATGAGGAAGTGGTACCCCTCGGTATAGTCGTACGGAGCGGTAACGCTCTTGTATACGTCGAGGGACCGGCCGAGCAGGGGCTGGTCATAGCTCGAGGTCTCAGTGCTGGGAGAGTCAGCTGATACGGGGGGCGAAACACGACTGTCTTCTGTATTTTTTGCAGTGCCGGCGTATATCGAATTCGAAACCGAGTCCGAGACGGTGGGAGTAGAAGGTGACCGCTCGAGCAATGGGAACCGAGACTCGTATTCATCGGATCTCCCATAAGACTGCACCGATAACGTGGCGTTTCTGGATTGCGAAGGCTGATCTTGTAGTTGTCCGGGGATCGGATAGGTTAGGGTCATGAAGCTAGTAGATAAGCTGGAGTCGGGCTTTAATGTCGTTTCGGAGGGCGGAATTGCAAGGGGTTGGTCAACATACGTCGATGTCGTAGAAACATAATCGTCTGCTCCGCCTAGCGATGCGTTCGCCGTGTACTGGGTGGGGGAATCAGCAAAAGTGGGTGAAAGAGGGTCTGACGGCCAAGTTGAACCGGAGAACGCAGGCGCAGTATCGGACTCGGGACTAGAGCCAAGTATTTGTGAAAGAATGGAATATTCTAGGTTAGCAGCCTCGGAGACGAAATTGTAATTGGGGTTGAAGGTGAGATCGAACATGGGGTCGTTCGCTAAGAACGGCTCCGCTGGGTGGCAGAACGATCAGCTCACAGCTGCTTTGCGAAATGTAAGATATTTACAGGTGGTTAGTGGTGCCGGTTCCACTTCTTTGGGCGGCGCAGCAGGCGGGGTAGACTTTCGTGCTTTACTAGCTTCTGGGATCGCGTGACAACACGTAAAACTTGAGTTTGTATAAGATTCGTACCTAATTCTTCATCATCCAATAGATACTTTGCCTTCTTCCTGATCCCCTCTGTACAATTGCTTGCCATGCCACGCCTGACACATCGCTGACATGGTCGAGCTGTGGGGCCCCGCATTAACTCCTGGCACCCTACATCGCAGGGCGTACTCACAGTCGTCGCAGGTGAGATGCGCCTTCTGGCACAGCAGACAAGCACGGTTGGCTTTCTTCTTCTTCGGACCATCTCTAGACCTCGAGGCTTGAGATAACGGTGTGCCGACTTCGTCGGGGGTTTCCGTGCGCTTGCGCCTGTATGATTTCTTTTTTGAAGTGTTGCCGCCTGACGAGGAGCCCTCTTCTGAATCATGAAAACTGCTCTGAGAGGGGCCAGCAGCGAAAGAAGCAGCCCCAAGCGTACTTGGCTGGCCACCGGCTATAGCGGTACCAGTGAGTTCTGCTGTGCTGATGGCGGTGACTGACATGGTGGTGGCATAAAGATATCGTCGGCGTCGTCGTGGATGGGGTAGGGAGCGGACAGGCTGCAGCAGGGAAGGCCGGCTAATATGGGGCAGGACGCTGGGCAGGTGCTCTCAGCTGTGACGGCGGGCGGTCTACAGTTTTCCCCTTTCGGGCGGGTGGTCTTTGCATGTCGGCACGCTCGGCCATCGCCGGCGGCTTTCCCAGTCTCCGGTCCGGCGGCATCCGGCACATCGTTGATGTCGAATATTACTCGTCTACTCCGGCCCCTGCATGCCTCCTCCTGCCCGCAGTCCGGGGTATCTCTTAACTACCCTGGCAAATGCACTGGGAAGAGTTGCTGCTGCCAGGGAGCTGCAATGGATGAAGCAGGCCCTGCAAGTCGGTCTGCCCGAGCACGTTCCCAAAATGAGTATCGACACGATGGTCGCGCGCAGGGCGCGTGGCGAGCCATTGCAGTACATCCTGGGTGCGCCAATTCCGCGCTTTGTCGGTCATAGCGGCTTATGCACTCATGCGCGGGACAGGGACTCAGCCGTTTGGGCTTCTTAATCTGCTTACGCGGCGGCCGGTCCTCATACCCAGACCGGAAACTGAGCATTGGACGATTAGACTATCTCAGACGATCGCGCCCTCTCGAGACACCCCCGTCTCCCTGTTGGACATCTGTACAGGTTTAGTATCCACCTTTATGCAATCAGTATCCTTCTTCTCTTATTATCCCGAAATTAACAGGCTCCGGTTGCATACCGCTCCTTCTGTGTCATCTTTGGCCCCGTGGAAGTGTTCATGCGATTGGAGTCGATATCTCGGCCGACGCCGTGCAACTGTCAAGAGAGAATGCATCTATCTGTGGTATCCCGACTGCCTCTGGTAGTGATGCTTGCCATCAAAACGTCTTCACCCCCGTTCTAGGGGATATCTTCGATTCTGCAACGTGGTCATCACGTCTTCTCCTACCCCCGTTTGACGTGATTACCTCAAATCCGCCGTACATCTCACAAGAAGAATACGAAGGATTGTCACCCTCTGTCAAAGATTATGAAGATCCTCGCGCTTTATTAGGTGATCCGCCTGATTCAGTAGATCAACGTGGCTTGTCTTTCTATCATCGCATTGCGCAGCTCACAGCGGAAATGAAATTACTCAAGCCCGGAGGGTTTATCGCCTTCGAAGTAGGCGAAAAACAAGCTCACGATGTTCGGAGAATCGTGCAAGATGAAGCTGGTATACAAGACACGGAAATTTGGCAAGACCCTTGGGGCAAAGAGCGCGTGGTCGTAGGGCGCTCATGAGAGTCATTCTGCGGCCTTGTTTGTCTGTGATCTTCCCATCGCTATCAATGTATGTCTCACGTTCGTCTCATAATCTACCACCCCCGCGTTCTCACATTCTCCCGCCGGTAAGCCATGTGCTAAACGCGAAGACATCAGCTTGTGCCCTCCGACATAACCCTAACCTACAAATACCATCTAGTACGCTATGCTCCGATGCATTGGCGCGATCGTAAGTTGTTCCTAAGTTGCGTCAACTGTCCAACATCTGTCCACGTATCAGTACCTCACTGAAACTGCAATTTGGTATCCGGAAGATCACTAGCCCTCAATTTGAACGACAATGGCAATTGTGTGTCGTTTTTCAGTCCACGTTTCCATTAACGTCCTTCTCAGGTACTATAATGCTCCAATTTGTAGTACGGATAGTGGGAACAGTGCCCATGGCACGGTGCATTGACAACGTTGGGAATCCGGCGTTCAAGGATCACCTATACCCATTCCCGTGCAACTGGTCAATAGACCGTGTCATTTAAAGTTCTGGCGCCATTCATGTGTTCTAAAGTCTGTACCGTGGATGGACTGGTGCTCGGTTGCAGCTCAACGATCCTCCCGCGACACAGCTTGCACTGCAGCCCGCGAAGGAAGGACTGAGGCACGTGTCTCCCGATCCGATCTGAGGAGAAGGAATCACGCGAGATCTCGCCATCTTAGATCGCACTGCACTACACTGCAGCCACTACCACTCGATCCACTAAATTTACAAGTCCAACGCGCCTCGTACTCGTCGGACAAGACACAAGATGGCCGCCCACGGAATGAAATCCATCGAGACCAACGGGGATACTATTAAAATTGTCAATCAGCTGCTATTGCCGCACACTACCGAGTGGATAGATATCAATACAATCGAAGACGCGCACGATGCGATCAAGTCGATGAAGGCTTGTAAATACACTCTACTCAGACTCGGCTGACTTACACGTATCGCTAGATCCGCGGAGCGCCAGCCATTGCGTCCCTAGCGGCGTTATCGTTCGCGTCCCATCTCTCCCGAGCACTGAAATCTTCACAGCGTCCTGACTTCCTATCATCGACGGACGCACTCAAAGCGAACGTAGAGCCTATTTTAAGTTTCCTGTACACTGCACGTCCCACGGCGGTGAATTTGGGCGCGGCAACGCGGCGCCTGACGAGGACGTTGAATACGGCTATATCGGAGGGGAAAGATGTTCGAGCGGTCGCGGAGGAGCTTATCGCTGAGGGAAAGGCAGTCGCTGATGAGGATGTTGGGAGGAACAAGGAGATGTCGAGGCATGGTGGCGAGTGGCTGATTGAGCAGGTGAAAGCGAGAGGCGGGAGTGGAGAGGGGTTGAACGTCCTTACGGTTTGCAACACAGGGTCACTAGCTACATCGGTAGGTGCTGAATCGATGCCTCTGCTTTCTGACTCACGCAAAGGTGGAGGGATACGGTACAGCGCTGGGACTGATTACATATTTGCACGAAACGGGTAAACTCAATAAAGCCTACTACACACAAACCGCTCCCTACCATCAAGGATCACGGTATGTCTATTCAGCGAAGGACAGCCTTATCCATATGACTCGTTTTGGACCATATCCAGGCTCACCGCACTGGAGCTGCAAACCTTGAAAATCCCTTCCGTGATGATCTGTGACACCATGGTTGGCTCCCTGTTCCAGCATCATGACATCCATGCTGTTGGTGAGCGCTTTCTGCAGAGCTAGGATAGCAGCATCTGACGTGTCTCCGAAGTCGTCGGTGCCGACAGAATAGTAAGGAATGGAGATACAGCGAACAAGGTGGATTTATGTTATCATTATGTTACATGGCATGATGTGGAAACGTTTTGTGGAACAGATCGGAACATATAACGCAGCCGTACTAGCAGCGCGGCACAAAATCCCATTTATCGTCATTGGCCCAGTAAGCACTGTCGATCTAGATGTCACTGATGGCACAGGGTAAGTCCCTTTCCGTCTCATTCCTCTTTGCTCATTATCCTTCATCCTAATCAGTATTCCCATCGAACACCGACCACTCGTCGAAGCCTGTATCGTTCGCGGAGCGCTCTACCCATTCTCTGTGAACGCGCAGGGTCAGAAGGAGCAGGCCGCAGTGATGATCACGCCTGAAGGTCTCGACGGAATCTACAACCCGAGTTTCGACGTTACGCCTGCGGAGTTGATCTCTGCCATCGTCACAGAGAAGGGTGTCGCGGTCAAGAAGGAGGGGGAAAGTGTGTTTGATCTTAGCGGTGTCGTGTAGCCTGCGGTCGGAAGGAATATTGATATATGGATCTCTGGAATGCTGCGCTCTGAAATGAAGAAATGTTCCAAGGCGAATGACATGTGGTAAAGCAATCAGTTAAATAAAGGAATTAGCTTTCCAAAACGGGAATAATTTCGAACCGCCACTTTAATGTGGCGGATCTCTGGGCCTAAACGCTATTGAATCTGTACCCTGAGGTACACTTTGGCCCAATCTCTATCAGAATCTGCCCACTTGAACTTCGGAACAATCTGAACGTCGTTTTGCCTGGTGCGGTGTAACGATCCTTACGGTTACTGTCGACTCCACCGTTGCAGAGAAACGGCCAACTTTCACCGATGGACTCGTTCTTTCTTGTAGCTGTTCACGGAGGTGCAGGCTATCATAATCCTTCCGATGAGAAAGAAGTTAAGAAAGCATTGTGTCTGTGGGTGTAGTAGGTATCTCTGTTGCCGCAGCTTGGAAATGATCCCCTGCTGCAGCGCATGCACCGCGGCTCTGGCACGACTGCAAGTCGACTCTACGGCGGTTGATGCTGTTGAGGCAGCAATATCCAGTCTGGAGGATGACGACTGCCTGAATGCAGGTTGGCGTTTCGACCTTGCATAGGGCGTAATATCAAGAGTCATGCGGAGTCCTGCAGGGTACGGATCAAATCTGACGATAGATGGCGAAGTTGAGTGCGATGCGGCTATTATGGACGGCAGGGATCTTTCGTTCGGCAGCGTCGGTGCCGTGCCAGGTTGGTGTCACGGAGGATGCATGGTTGCGATCCCAGTTCACACTTTACCTAGATCTGAAAAACCCGATACGTGCTGCTCATGCTGTTATGAAATATTCAAAACAGCTCGACCCGTTGGGTCGCATACCTCCATTGTCTGTATATATATACTTTGACATTTCGAAATTCACTCCTCACATCCCACTTCTCTCTGTCTGTTGTAGGACCCTGACGTCGCTCGGTGCTCGGCGATTCGCCTCTTCCAAAGGGTGTGAAGTTGTGTCGCCGGGAACACTAGTAAGTCCGAGAGCGAGGCGACAGTGGCAAACGTGGACAGAACGTCTAGAACATATTATGCAAGGTAATGCAGTATCTTCGGATGGATCCCAGGCTATCCACGACAAGCAAGACACCGTAGGTGCTATAACACTCGACGCAGCGGGACATCTTGCTGCTGGAGTATCGAGGTTGGTTTGTTGTTGCCGACAGGCGCAAAATAGTCTCACTGCCAAGTGCATTGCCATTGATCCAGCGGGGGACTACTATTGAAGTTCTCTGGGCGTATCGGGGAAGTAGGTGATGTGAAATATCTGACTCTTCGTGCCTGTATTTCCTCATCTCGCAGGCCGCTGCTTTCGGCGCTGGTTGTTGGGCCCAAGATAATTCAACAGATCCCATCGCAAACGGGATGGCTTGCAGTATCTCGGGTTGGTGGATTATTTCAAGACTAAATCGGGGTTACCGCCCCATCTCATACAAAGATCGATTATCAGGTTCCGGAGAATATATCATTCGATCGAATATGGCCCAGTCCTTGTGGCATGAATATCACAACTCGTCAGATGGAGATGCGCATCGCGTTCTGGAACGTGTCCTTACGGAATCTCGATGTAGGCCATTATTTTTCCATTCATATATCCAGCGCTTAAGCATGCCTGGAATGTGCTATCATCCGGGTTCCAAGACAATGGCCGAGGAGATCGAAACACGGAGTGGAATGCAGGAATTCTCATGTTGACGATGGAAGCAAATGGGTCCGGTGCACCTCCCACGCGTGAGCTTGCCTTCTGAACCTTCGTTAACTCCTTACAGAGATATTCCTGTCGAAAATTTCTCAGCACGACTGTGGTGCGGGTTTACTGCCGAGAGTATGGCGATTGCCTATGCCACTTCGATAAACACGAAGCCGAAGGTTAGGTTTACTATCTCACAATGATTCTATCATGATATCAACACAATGAATTCCTGATAGGTCAAGATTCTTCGTCGGTCAATAGCTGCAGAGGCAGGGATAACTAGTTCTTCTATCTCCATCAGTGCGATATCCCTGTCAAGAGATTGAAGAATCAAAGCCGAAATCTCCGATCAAGCGAAATCGCCGTTCATTCGCCCTGTAGACTATCCTTTAGCGTCAGTCACATCGTCGGAGCTACGTCTCGTTACCATCGGGTGTCTGGTGCGCTAGCATATTTCAGGTTCGTTGACAGGGTCAATCAACAAGACCTTGGGTTGGATCCATGTCATTGATGATAGACCATGACCTAGAGCGATCAACAGTTTCGTGTTCGTCCTTGGTCCTTTCCAGGTATTGGTGCGACTGTGACACTAGGAACTTCTGGAGTCCTCGTTGGTCCTGTAGACTACTGTGACCCTCTAGCGTCAATCACGTCGTCGGAGCTACGACCATCGAATGTCTGGTGTGCTAGCATGTTTCATGTTCGTTGACAGGATCAATCAACAAGACCTTGGGTTAGATGCAAGAGATAATCTACCCAAGCTCGTCACGAAACTTACGATATGCATCACTTTGCGCGCTGTGGCCGCAATTAACGGGTGACAGCCACATTACTGCAAGTCATTACTGCGAATTATGATCACTTGTAAAATTACACTGCATCAATCCTTTTCTACTTCATTCCTCATCGTGGTACATCACATGAATAACAGCGGGTCCCAGAAAACGCTAGTATAAAAGACTTTTGTTTATTCACGAATAATGGGCGCTGAGAGTGAGTACAACAGAGTAACTCATACAGTTCCACGATGCCAAAAGAGCCAAGGGCATCAACGCGGTGTACTGGGAAGGCTAGGTGTGGATGGTGCCGAAGTCTTCGCAGCACCGTTGACAGGCCTTAGTGCTGGGGCACGGGAGGCGTTCAGGCGCTGGAGAGTTTTTATGGGAAATTTCGTCCTATTATCGCAGTGAGCAAGATCAACAGGAGCTCGTGCAGTACATAGGACGAGGCAACCCTGAAACGCACCGGCACGTAGAGCAGACTGGAACGGGTGCACAGAATACTACAGGGCGAAGCGTCAGGAGTTGTTGCATTAGGGGGCAGTGGACTTACTGGACAAACAGACAGAGCAGACGAAACCTACGTCGATGATGTTCTTGTGACAGAAACATGCCGCGCGGAAGTCGATTTTTTCTTGTGTCGGGACGGCCATGAGCTTGCGGAGAGCTGGAGAGGGGAGGTGGGACATCTTCAAGAGAGTTGTCATTACGATCGTGTAGCTTTTGTAAAAAGGACAGATGTGCGCACCACGAGGTGCTGGAGTAGCGCGTCTCGTCGCTCGAGGTACACATACGAGCCACCGGTCAAGTGGGCGGCTTGTTCTAGGAATACGGTGTTCGGGCCGTACACTTTGCAGACGTCTATTATGACTTTCTGTGGGGTTCAAAGCTTATTATACGAGGCTGTAAGGTCCAAGTCCAGGAAATTTACCAGTTTCTGCGCAGAGAATATTGAGTTCATGATGGGTATATACGATGTGGAAAGGTCTGGGGAGACGGAAAGTATGAGGATGCGAGGGTCCGGAAGAATGGCGGGGTCTTCGACTATTGTGGATTGTGTTGAAGTTGTAGGGTGAGTGATACGGTTAATGTCTGTCGAATGCAGAGGTCAGTGTATCTTTCTCGGTTGGTTGGATTCTTGAGGTCACGCTCACAGCATAGGGCTTTTGTGAGGGCTCCGACGAGTCCTATTGGTGCTAGGATGTCAGTATGTCAGCAGGGCAGTCTCATTGACAAGATACCCCAAGTGCAGACCTTCCTCTTCCTTATCATCAATTAATTCCAGTTCTTCTTCAATGCGAGTCACTACTCTGGAATCCACTATCTCAAAAGGCCGGTAAATATTAGGATTCCCGCTATCTGAACTGTCCGAAGCCGGATTCGAAGAAGAGTACAACATCACGCTTTATCCTAGTCAGTTTATGGTGTGCTTAAGGCTTGTCCAGGAGCCAAACCTCTTTCCAGGGAAAGCACCAAACACAGCAAGTGTGTTCTCATGTTTTGAAGCAATATGCAAGTTTAAGAATGCAAGCACTTGGGAAAGAAATGATTTGAAAGACAATGGATATGGATTATGAGGTAGTGAGGAAAGGTGCCATTGACTTGGCGACAAGTCAAGGACCACTGAGATATGTGATGATTTGTCCATGGTGGAATTCAAGAGTGGCAGAGGTTGTGGCTGAGATTCGAAAATGTAATTACATTATTTTACGGTTTCCAACCCTAACCCTGCCGTCTGTTAATCCTTCATTGTCGCCAACGTTCCCAGAATGCGTCCGCCTGGATACAGTCCTGCAGACTGATAATAATAGGCACACCTCACGTCGGACAGCGTGAGGGAAGCAGGCTCACTTTGCCAGCACTTCAGTGAGGTTGAGCGACAGTTCACGGGTCCCGGGTACGCGTCCCCGCGAGGACCGGCGTCGTTCCGAGACACGATTTCACGGCCGTCGACGTCAGAGACGGTCTAAGCTCCGGAGGGATAGTGGTACTGCCCTGCGAAGCGATACCTACGAATGGAAGATGCCACTCTGGACGTAAATGTATGGTAGCCGATGCAGGCCAGGTACTACTTGCCTTTGTTCTGTAGGGTGATGGATGGATATGGCGGTAGCAGTGGGCGTTAGGAGAGTGGTGACGTGACTGTCACGTCACGGACGGTGTTGAGCGCTTGGGCAGCGTTGCCGGCGACGATGACGGCCGGATGCAGTGGGTATTGATTTTGCGCGCCCAGACCTGCACGCGACCGCATTAGGCCGCGCTACAGCCGATAAGGAGACCCGTGAGCTGGGATCATGATAGAAGAAAAGTCACACAGCAAGGAGCATATCCCGAAACAGTCGTCTGTGATGCTCGAAATCCACGACGGTGGCCGTGTCCGATATGCATATAGGCCCTTTTGCGGCCGCTTTGTCCTGGGCGCGGGCAACAATACTCGCACCAGAGACAGCCGGAAACAGCACGTAATTGTTCGATTGAGAAAACGAGGCCTGTGCGTCTGTCGAATCGGAGTTCGTCAAGCGCGGCGACGACGGCGAGTGGCCCGGCGTTGCCCGTGGCGATGGCCACGCGTGTGAATCTACTGTGGGCAGCATCTGCCGTCTCCGTGACGCTCATCGCCCAGGCCTTGCCCCTACCCTTCTTCCCTCTTCCCACTGCCTGCGACGCTCCCCTACGTCTTTCCCGTCCACAGCAATAGTGCGCGCCCATAATGATCGGTGACGACCACGACAGCTTGATGCTTTCGCCGGCGGAGCATGGCAGCCACTTTTTGAAGGGCACCAGCGACATAGGAGAGAGCATGGATATCGATTCTGACACCGACAGCAACAACAGAGATGCAGACGCAGACGCGGAGGGTGAGGAGGACGAGCCCACTCCGCCTATCTTCCAGTCTCGAGCAGGCTCGTCCGCGTACGCGAGGAGCGTGGTATGTGGCCCTCCCGACTAATATGAGCGTGGACGCGCTGACCACCTGTATGCGTTCAGACGAAGGCCGGAGACCTGTCGGTACGTGTTGTGCACCTTTGTATGTCCGTTATCAGGTTCATGTTCTTCCACAGGACTTTGACGAGCCGGGCGATGATGATAACGACGAAGACGACGGCTCCTATGCTGACGAGGAGTATGGTACGGCAAAGAAACCACCCAAGAAGGTGAAGAAGAAGCAGCCCGCCGTCGTGAAGCCTCGAGGTACGTGCTGCACACTCGGATGGTGTGCCACACTAACTCGCTTTTCAAGCCATTACACGCCATGGTTCCTCCGACTCTGGTTCCGACTATGGCTCAAAGTCGAAGAAGAAGAAGAAGGCCAGACCATCTGAAGAGCTCCGCATCTCAAGTCGGGGCAATAGGATCCCCAACTACATCGACGACGTGCAGGACTACGCTCAGTACGATGAAGAGGAGCCAGAGACGTACAATGGCGAGGCAAGCGGACAATACCAGGAGGAGGACGAGATCGAAGCTGTCCTGGGTCACTCGAGAGAAGAAGGCCGAGAGGAAGACCCTGAAGATATGTTCTACGATAACATCGTGCGTATGCTTATACTGAACCTCCAGGATACCCCCACTGACCCAAGCTCTTCGCATGTACAGCGATTCCACATCAAGTGGAAGAACTTCTCACACCTGCACAATACGGATGAGACTTATGAGTTCTTAAAGCGCTACAGAGGCCTCAAGCGGGTGGACAACTACATCAAGCAGTACAAGCAGTATCAACAAAGGCTGGAGACACCCGGTCTGTCCAGGGAGGATGCTGAAGCCCTCATGCTTGACAGGGAGCGCAACAAGGAAGAAATCGAAATGTACAAGATACCCGAACGCATTGTTGCGCAGCGCCACAAGGACAAGACCGTAGAATATTTCGTCAAGTGGACAGGGCTCAACTACGAGCACTGCACGTGGGAAGCGCACGATACTATTCGCAATATTGCTCCAGATAAGATCGAGGCCTACAGGACGAGAGAGGAAGAGGCTCTGTTCCCGTACAAGAGCCTAGTTTACGCCAGGGACAGACGGCCGCATTGGGAGAAGCTAGAGCAGCAGCCAGATTACATTACCGCGACTGGCGGCGACCTGAAAGACTTCCAGCTGACTGGCCTGAATTGGCTCGCTTACCTCTGGAGCAAGGGAGAGAACGGTATCCTTGCAGATGAAATGGGTCTTGGCAAGGTAGGCTGGTGTTCAGAACTACCAATGAAGACGGTTCGTTGATGATTGTCTCGTCCAGACTGTACAAACCGTATCTTTTGTTTCCTGGTTATTCCACTCAATGGAGCAATTCGGGCCTTTCTTGGTTATTGTCCCGTTGTCCACAATTACTTCTTGGCAGCACCAATTTGCCACATGGGCGCCGGATTTGAATGTCATCACCTACATTGGCACGGCTGCGGCTCGTGAAGTCATCAGGGCGTACGAGTTCGGTCCTTCGAACAAGAAGCTGAAGATGAACGTGCTGCTCACGACGTACGAGCTTACCCTTCGGGACTCGAAGGAACTCGGCGAGATCAAGTGGCAGTTACTGGCTGTTGATGAGGTAGGTACATTTTAGTTTTGGAACGAAGCCGCGTTGTGGAAATGGGGCACTGACGTCCTTTGGTTGTAGGCCCATCGCTTGAAGAACTCCGAGAGTCAGCTGTATGAAGCCCTCCGGTCGTTCTCAGCGGCGTCTAAGCTGCTCATTACGGGTACTCCGCTGCAAAATAATGTCAAGGGTATGTCAGTCTTTGTTGTGGCTCTGCGCCTAAAGTTCATTATTCCGCTACAGAGCTGTTGTCGTTGATGCATTTCTTGATGCCCGAGAGATGTAGGGCGATGTTTCTTCTTCGTTCAATCTTGTGACTGAATCCAACCCGGTTGTTTAGTTGCGTTGACGAACGAGTTCGACTTGAATGACGCCGATCATGAGGCGAAGATCAACGAGTTGCACAACCAGCTCGAATCGCTCATGTTGCGCCGACTCAAGAAGGACGTCTTGTCATCCTTACCGACCAAGAGCGAGCGCATCCTGCGCGTAGAAATGTCTGCACTACAAACACATTTCTACAAAAACATCTTAACCAAGGTATGTGCCTTGATTTGACCTTCATTTGGTCAAATATCGATCAATCCAATCGTTAGAACTTCCAAGGCCTCGTCAAGAGCTCCCATGGCAATACAAACATCAGTCTGCTGAATATCGGTGCGTTAACTCACCAAAGGAATACTTCGATCTTCTCAAGTTGTACTTCCAGCTATGGAACTGAAGAAGGCTGCCAATCACCCATATTTATTCGAAGGAGCGGAACCTCAGACCGACAATGCCGAGGAGACGCTAAAAGGGCTCATCATGAGCAGCGGAAAGATGGTGCTGCTCGACAAGCTATTGCACAGGCTTCGTCAAGATGGCCATCGTGTCCTTATCTTCAGTCAGATGGTCCGGATGCTCGATATCCTGAGCGATTATATGACTCTCAGGGGCTACCTCCATCAACGTCTGGATGGCATGGTCGCGTCGGAGGCTAGGAAGAAGTCTATCGCGCATTTCAACTCGCAAAATTCCCCAGACTTTGCCTTCCTGCTTTCTACCCGCGCCGGAGGTCTCGGTATCAACCTCGAGACTGCGGATACTGTGATCATTTTCGATGTAGGTGTAATTTCGGGTCGGTTCTTCATGCCAGACATGCTGAGATGGCCTTTCAGAGTGATTGGAATCCGCAAAATGACCTCCAGGCCATGGCACGTGCCCACCGTATCGGCCAGAAGTCGCATGTCAGTGTATACCGGTTCGTGAGTAAGGACACGATGGAGGAGGATGTTTTGGAACGAGCGAAGAAGAAGATGGTCTTGGAATATGCCAGTACGTCGTTGCTGCGACTTGAGGCTGCCTTATGTTTCATTAAGCCCGCATTGCGCTGATGATGATACCTAGTCATAAACCAGATGGACACGTCTCAGGCGCACCTCAGTTCGAAGGCTCAAAAGGACATCACGAAACCTGATAATTTGAGTAAGGAAGAACTTACTGCCGTTCTTAAGTACGGTGCGCAGAAAATGTGGGTGGAACATGACCAAAAGTATTATATCATTCTGACCTTGATGATTAGGTTCGACAAGGACGACAGTACCCAAAACCAGAAACTCGATGAGATGGATCTCGATGACATCTTGAACCGCGCTGAAGACCACGAGACTATTGCAGCAGGTTCGGCTGGAGGTGCCTCATTAGGAGGGGAAGGATTCTTGGCGCAGTTTGCCGCGGTCAGCGATGTTAAGAACGACATGAGTTGGGAGGACATCATCCCGCTGGAGGAGCGGCAGAGATTCGAGCGGGAGGAAGACGAGAGGAAAGCAGAAGAGACGTCAGCTCAAGAGCTCAAAGATAGGAAGCGTACGCAGCCAGTGTCCTACGAGGGCATGGACATCGACCAGCCTTCGGTCAACGCAGCGCCGAAGAAGAAAGCACAGGGTCTGGCTAGGAAGAGTGCAAGTCAGAAGGCCATGGAGCTCAAAGAGCGAGATCTACGGGTGCTCGTGAGAAGTTTGCAGCGTTGGGGTGACATCCGGACTCGATATGATGTTATCGTAAGTGGCACGCATTGTAAATGCAGTGTCATGGCGCTGAGCATTCTTAAAGGTCCAAGAAGCAAAACTCCAGAACAAAGATAGAGGCATGATCTACGATGTTTCTGATGATATCGTGGAACTCTGTACGCGGGCTGTGGATGACAATAACGCACAGAAGCGTGCGCGTATCGAGGCTGGCGAGACACTAACCAATGCTCAGAAGAGCAAGGCTGTCCTCGTCCAATATCGCAACGTTGGGAATATCAACGCCGAGACTGTAGTCTCAAGGACTCGCGACCTGAAAATCCTCTATGATTATATGCAACGTCTCGACAATGTCTACGATTGGGAACTTCCGGTCGAGAACGTCAGACCCGTGCTCAACTGGTCAGGCCGCTGGGGTCCTAAAGAGGATGCAATGCTTCTAGTTGGCGCCTACCTCTACGGCTTTGGGAACTGGGAAGCAATGGCGAAGGACTCTCAGCTTGGCCTGGAGGGCAAATTTTTCTTGGATGAAAACAAGAAGGGAGAAGACGCTGCTAGCAAGCCCATCCCGAATGCCATTCACCTGGTCCGCAGAGGTGATTTCTTGTTAGGCGTTCTGCGAGAGTACGATGAGAAGCTCCGAACCATCGAGACCCGATATACGAAGGGTCACCTCAAATCTGCGACTCCTCCCCCTGTCGCATCCACCTCCTCCACAAACGGCAGTCTGAAGAGACGCGCTGACAGTGAGGCCGTAGCTTCCATGGAGGAAGGTACCGCTCGGAAGCGAAAGCGAAGACCTACTCCCACTTTCACCGATTCCGAGTCATCCGACGAATGGTACGTGGAGTCAGTCGTATTCATCACTACCAATTATCTAAGTCCATTATTTCAGTCCGTCTATGGACGAGGCTGCTACGAAGGAAGAGCTCCGTCCAGTCAAGAAGCAACTCGTATGTGTGATGATTAGTTACCATGAAATGATATGACTAAAATGAGGATTGTAGAAACAGCTCAAATTGTCTGGTGGTGATATGCCCAGAGACGAGAAGGTTGCAATCTTGAAGGAATCTTTAGCTGCGATCGGTCGTCGCATCGAGCTTGTACTCAACAACAAGCAAGCCGCCGGAGAGGACACTGAGCGGTGGCGGCGGCACTTATGGACGTAAGTATCCTTTTGTCTGACAAACATGAATGATTCTCACGAGACTATCTAGGTTCGTCACACTGTTCTGGCCCAAGAAAGTCAAGGCAGCGAAACTCGAGGAAATACACGCCAAGATGGTACAAAAGGAGAGCACCACAAGGGCCTCGAGCGAGCAGAGCACGGTGAAGAAGATGCGTCCCAATACGAGCGCGAAAAGCAACGGGACTGTATCTGGTCCCAGCCCTGCGGTAAAGACTAACGGAAAGTCCTTCCGTGCATAGCGTAGTTCAGGCGAACCTGTCCTTCCTCGCTGCTCACATTTATTACATATCTCCCGGTCTTAGTCGCCTTGCTATCGGTTCATATCTCTATCGCAGTCCAATGTTCTCAATAGCCACATTCATATTGTAACATACGCCACAATAGTCGTTGTACTTGTATCGGGTCCGGGAAATTGGAAGTCTTGTGGAACTGCTTGAGCTGGCTTAAATTTGGGCGTGAATACAGGGATGCTTGGATTATTAACGGTCTCTACTCATAGAAGCTGTGATGAATACGCAAAGCAGGAGAGCAGGTTAGAATTATAGCTCTTTGTCCACATAATTTGCCATAGGATCATCGGTAATGCGCCGAGTCATCCGATATGCCTCTGTGGAAACACAGTCAGAATCTGGTAGCAATGACACGAAATAGTGAAGACACATACCAAGCTCCTCCTCCGTGACCTCAGACGACCCCCCTGCACCCTTCTTCTTCTTTCCATGCCGCTCATCATCATCTTCCCCTCTCATCTTTCTCTTCCTCTCCTCCTGGATCGCCCGCGCGAGCTTATCTTGGTCCAGCTGCACCTCGCCCTCGCCCACACGCTCCTTTGAGAACAGCCGCTCCGCACGCTTCTTCCGTTCCTCCAGCTGCTCATCCTCATCCTCATTATCATTCCGCGTGCGACTTGATCCTGATAGGGGGTTTGTCGATGAGGGCGGTGGCATGGTGGAAGAGGAGGGGCCAGCGAGCAGAGTCTGGGCGTCGGAGGCGTTGGAGGCTTCAATACCCGCCAGACCTGTGCAGTAGGAGGCATGTATGACGGAGTGGCAGCAGGCGAAGCCCCACTGGCCTGTCGAGGGGTCGTACCAGGAACCCCAGACCGCGGAGTGGTTATTGATGTAGACTGGTGAGAAATTGATTAAGTATACGACCGATGACATGACATCAAGCTAGAAAAACTCACCATCCTCAGCATACTTCGATCTTGCCTTCGACTTCTCTCGCCCCTTCACCACTTGCCCTGTCCGTGAATACTCCACATACTCCTCCGTCTGCCCTTGCAGCAGCTCCTTCGGCGCCTTCTCCAAGTATTGCTCGCCGCCATATTTCGACAAGATACTTGATTTTGTAGTGCCCTTCAATTCTTCCTTCTTTTTCTGGTACTCTTTGTGCAGGAGCTCGCCGGCGGTGGGGTTCGCGTTGAGGTGCACGTCCGACCCGTGGGTTTGAGATTGCCAAGCGAAGAGCTGGAGGCCCTGCATCTCGGGTGCTTCGCCAGTGTGCCGAGTGAAGTTCTCACCGGCGAATTTAGCCTAGAGACGAACGGGTGTCAGATAGGAAGGGGTGAGGAGGTGAGAAGACACGCACATCTTCGGGGTTCGTGTGCGTTACCGGCGCATCTCGCATAGAGCGGGTCTTTGGGTCGTAGTACGCGCTCGAGGGATCCAAGTTAAGTAAGTATTTCGCCGTGTCCTCTCGAATTCGCAGGTTGCGCACGGTGATGCGCGTCTTGGTGTCGACCTTCTGCCCCACCGCATCTGCCGCGTCCGCGTACTTCTCCTCATCCTCGTCCTCCTCGTCGCTCGACCCGAAATCGTACTCCCCCTTCTCGCCCTTGCCCGCCTTCGCTACCTTGCGCACCGCCGCCAGATCCGTCGTTGTCTGCTTGTCGATCTCATCCTCCCGTAGCTTCTGTCGCGCCGCCTCGAGTGCATTATACTCGTCGTAGATCTGCTTGTACTCCGCCGCGTCGTACCCGTTCCACCGGTCCCTCTTCGCATCGTACCCGAACGCAACGTCTTGCACGATCTCGTCCGCAGCGATGTCCCTGTTCGTGTACTTGGCGCCCTTCTTCCGCGGACGCTCCAAGCAGTCTTGTTTCTTGTGCGTCATGGCGCCACAGTTCTCGCACGCACCCTTGCGGTACTTCTTCGCTGCTGGCCCTGCGCGGGCGCCGCGGTCGTACCAGTTGTCGAGGCTATCCCTAAGCTGTTCTTCCTGCCGCCGCTGGTGGGCGAGTGTCGGGGCGCCAGCATCCAAGTACCATGGCACCTGTGCGATGTATTCTACGTTATTGAGTGAGATCTCATTGGTCTGGAAAGACAAAGAGGTACGCACGAGGAATGTGAGGGTTGATGGGTCTGCCCTCTTCGTCTAGGGCAGCTGGGGCAGTACCAGCTTTGCGGGCGGCATCGAGCTCCTTTTGGCGACGGAACTCTTCTCTTGAGAGCTTTCCCGCGGCTAGAAGTATATAATCAGCACCTAGCTGCAATAGAATGGATATGCAACGACATACTGGATGCTGAAGCCATGGTAATGCAAGGGGTGACTGTGGCTGTAAGGCGATGTAAAGCAACAGAGTATTGAGGCGTGGGAAGCGCTACCTGGACCACGTGTAGGGCACCGCATTTCATGGATGTTGTCGAAATGATTTCAGTTCTGTTTCTGTTCTAATCGCTTCAATTGCAACTGCACTGTCCTCTATTTCTATGATGTATATGTTTCCGTTATTTCTCTAATGACATTCACTGCCCCGGCTCTTTTCTTCGGACTCGGTGCCCGCATCCTCCTCGAAAAACTATCCGTCTCCACCTCAGACTTCTCGTCCTCCACCATCTCTGACCATGTCTTCAGCGGCGTCTGGCAGGGCGCAGGCCTCTATTATGTCCTCATGGACCTTCCCCAGCTCGCTTTCCTCGCTGCCCTAGTCATCGGCGGTAAGCTGCTCTTTGACTACACCGTCATGGAGGTCGACATGACACGCTGCGCGTGCACGCTGCTCGGCGTCGCCCTGGGGGTGCTCGTCACGGACGTCCTTAGCCAGCTCGTGGAGGACGCGAACATGACCGAGGCAAACAGCACCCGTATCGTGCAGCTACGGGGGAGCAAGATCTCTAAGCGCGAGGCGACATCTTCGTCACGCGAGCGCGAACGGAGCAGGCGAGACAGAGATAGCTCGCGCCGAGAGCGGCGTCTTTCCATTACCGCGCCGCCCTCGGTAACCCTATCTCTCGACTCGGGACCCTCCACCATCGACCCGCACGGTGTAATGACGCCACTCGAGCGCGAAGTCGCCGAGCTACGAGCCCGCGCCTCCCTCGCCGACACCGAGCGCAGGCGGTTCAAGGAAGAACGCAAATGGGCCTTGAGCATGGACAATAAAGCTCGTGCGTCCCAGATGGCATGGCAGGTCAAGCGCTATACTGCATTAATGGAAAGTTTCAATCGGGAAGCGGACGCTAAGCTGATTCAAGGTTCGTCGGTAATCTGAATTTTGGGTACGGTCTTGTGATACAGATTCACTGACGAACTCTGCGTGCAGCTGCTAGACTGCGTGGTAACGCTAGGGACGGCCCATCCCAAGGTAATCGCGTTGAGATTCCGCCAAATAGAGACTTTGTTGTCTCCGCAGGACGGTCTGACGTTCGTTTCGAGCTCCTCAAGTGAGTCCGCCTCTCCTATCCACGGGGTGATCATCGATGAATTTTTTGTTCACAGTAAACGATAACAAAGACGATACAAGGCGAGATCGCTTGGTCCAAAGTATTATTATTCGTCTTGCAGGGGCTGCCAATGAGTCGGCGCATATAAGTTCGCCGACTCCACAAGCCCTCTGGCCGTGTTGATGGCTGGAGTACGTTCCCCGAGGCGGGATCGGGACGCACTGTGGGCCAAAACCCGGTTGCGTCCCAAGCGGCATTCCGAAAATGGGACGAAATGGGACGTACGATATACGAGGGACACTTTGAAGGACATCCACCTCACGCTGCATATTTCACCTCAAGGGACATCTAGAGCTTAGTATCACATACAACTTAAAGCGACACTCAGATGCGAAAAGCACTACTCCCATTTGCTACAGCTTTCACATCAGCGCGATACCATGTATTATTGCAGTATACAAGATTGGTGTGTAATATATACCGTTATGGCTTAACGAACAGATCCGTAAATTTGTCGACGGGAAGCTGCGACAGGCTCTGTGCGTCGTTGACAGTGTCGAGGATCCTGTTCGCACCATGATGTCAGCACCCACACAATCCTCAATCCCAAATAAAAGGGGCAAACAAAAAAAAAGGCACTCACTTCTTCTGGTGCGCCTCATCGAAATGATACCCAATATGCCTAACAAACTTCTTGAGCAGCAGCGGCGTCCCCTCCTCCCTCCGCCTCTTATGCCCAACAGGGTACTCCACCACCACCTCATCGAGCACCGTGCCGTCGTTCAGCGTCACGAGGAGAGCGTTACCGATTGACCGTTTGTCGGGGTGATGGTACTCAGCGCTGAACTGTTGGTCTTCGACGCAGGTGATCTTGGCGCGGAGCGCGTCGATGCGTGGGTCTTTCGCGGCTTCGTCGGTGCTGTGATAGGGGTCGGTATTAAGGTGAAATGTTAGAGACCGGAAAAGGAGGGGGAAGACATACTAGGACTCCGAGTGCAGGTTGCCGTAGATCATGGCATACGCGGACATGTAGTTGATATCATGGCTTAAACACAAATCGCACACATCAGCATCCAATTCCTCATTATCCTCGATAAAGCATTCCACTCACTCTCTGTCCGCAAAGTTATGCAGCGGCCCCTTCTTATTGATAATCCTCATTGCCGCCTCCTGCGTCCTGATCCGGACACTCTGGATGTCGTCGCTGCTCTTACCTATGGCCTTGAGCTTCTCGTGCACCGTCACAGACGCCTCAACAGCCGTCTGCGCATGGAATTCGGCGGGGAAGGATATCTTGAAGAGAACGTTCTCCATCACGTAGCTACCGTAAGGACGTTGGAATTGGAATGCCTTGCCCTGATATTGATGTTAAGTAACTTTGGACATTATATGTAAGTGAGGAGGAACGGTTGGCACCTTGAAGAGAACATCATAAAAGCCCCATGTTTTGGCAGAGAGGACGCTGGGCAGGCCGACTTGACCCTGCTTGACCAGGTAGGCGATATTGACGGCACGCGAGCATGCATCACCGGCTGCCCACGATTTACGAGGCCCCGTGTTGGGTGCGTGCCTGTAGGTACGTAGGGATTGCCCGTCGACGAACGCTTGTGAAACGACATCGACGGTCTGGTCTCGAGACAAGCCACTGCACGCCATAGCGCGTTACAAATATAACACGATGAGGATATAGACAATACGTACAGCATCTTGGATACGACAGCAGCACTGGCGACCTTGACGAGAAGAACATGGTCAAGGCCCACGCGGTTGAACGAGTTCTCGAGGGCGAGACAGCCCTGGATCTCGTGCGCCTTGATCATACCCTCCAGGATGTCCTTGACGGTCAAGGGATGGCCTTGCCTGGCGAGGTGATCAGCGACAGCCAAGATAGCACCCAGGTTATCCGATGGGTGACCCCCTGTGTTGTTTCACATTAAATGTCAAGATAAAGCAGAGATGTTAGCTCAGGCCTGGATAATGGCGCAGAGGTACAGACATTCTGCTGCAAGCCAGCAGTCATTGAAGTCAAGCCATCGGATGATAGTGCCAATATTGAAGGCACCACGGATGGGATCCAGTTGGTAGTTCGTTCCGGGGACCTTCGTACCTGTTCAGGATATATTAGAAAATCGGTCTCATTTCTGTTATTCGGCACACACCATTCGGCACAACAGTCCCAGGAACAACAGGCCCGAGAATGGACCTGCACTCAGGGAACCTCAAACCCTCTAGCCCGCACCCGATAGTATCAATCAAGCACAGACGAGCGGTTTCAAAGGCCAAATCACTCTCGATTTTATAGTTGTGCACATAGTCAGCAATGTCCTGGATCTCCTTATCCGGAGGGGGACGAGCAGCGTCCTCTCCATGCGAGACCGACATCTTGCGCACACTCAGCAAAGGAGTAGCGGTCAAAGAAGAAGCCCGAAAAGGTCGCGGAGATCTGCTAGAGGATAGGCAAGGAACGGCAGATGATATTCCGGCGACTGGGGTGCGGGATACAGAAGCCGGGAAGCGCGTCAAAGCTAGGTGCGTCCTCACCGTCGAAAGCATCGCTCACGATGCGAAATGCAGGAGACCAGAACTAGAGGCCTTCTAGCATTACCCCACTCTCTTACCCCGCTCTTTATACCCCGGCTAGGGTCGGTTAATCACCGGGGTCTCACGTGCTCCTTAACGCGTCTGGGGAACAGTTGTGGCTCGCGTATTTCTGTGTGCAGACTGTTCCAAGATGGTCAGTTCCTGCCTTGGACGTTGAGCAAGACAGCAATCACAAGCCGTGACATTACATTCCACTGGTACGAGCATTACATGTTTTAAGACACCTTGGACAGTCGTCCAGCAAACTTGAACATCAAGAAAAATACGGTACAAACCACCGCGGCAGTCAGGCGTTTCGTTAACCCGACTCGTCCCGTCACAAGCACTTCCGGCAGGAGGGAGGCAAGTTTATAGCGAACGGCATCTTCGGCATCTTCTTCACGAGACTCTTGCGGTCGTGATCCTGGATCGTACGACGAAGCTGACCTTGAATTTCTTCGTTAACTTTTTGCATTTCTTCCCACTTCCCGCCGATCTTGCGTGCATAGCCGGCATACTCGCTTTCCAAGTCAATCAGGCGATTAAAGTGCAGAATACTGTGAAAGTTAGTAGGAGTGACGAAAGCAGCTCGATGGCAAAACGACTAGTATACCTCTCATTGCGCATGGCCTGGAGGTCCGCAGCTGAGTCCTGGAGCAACATCTTCCGCCCCATACGGACTTCGTGTCTAACACCTTCCACCTTACTGGATATCTTCTGTACGATGACCTATACTCCGATGTAAGCCGCAGCTACACAACGTATTTGTGTCCGCTTGGCCTCGCCTCTTGTATTTCACTCAAGACCTGACCAGAGATAAACATACGACTTCGGAATTTATATGATGCATACCTCTATGATTGCATCCATACCAGGTTCGCTTTGCCTACGTTCATCATAACTTCTACCTCGAGATCCCCCCGCAGCTGATATGTCGCGGCGGTGTATCGAAGAAGCCTGTTTCGACGTGTCTGCGTGGTATTTGTATCACACTGTCGTCACTCAACGAACACAATTAAACCATACCAGTCCTGTCTCTGTTCGAATCGACGCACAATAGCCCCTTCTTGAGGTTGAAAGGTGTGTCAGGGTCTTCCCTCATTTCGGGCGCAAAAGTAACCCGGTTCCGACGCTTGCTGCTAGGTACCTCCTTCGAGTCTATAACATTACGCCTCACGGAGACAGGCTCCACTTCGAGATACCCAGCGATCCTGTCCCTGGCGGATCTCAGGCCCTCTTTGAGAAGAGAACGCTTCTCTGATGAAATTCCTGGCGAGTGTAAGACAGCCTCTTCTTCACCGACGTAGGAGGGCGCTTTTGCTAGACCAGGAGTCGCGGGTGAGGGTTCAGGCACCATACGAATATTACTCGACTTGACAGAAATAGCAGTAGACTTCGGCAGTGCCACAGACGAGGGCACACTTCTAGCAATGACTGATCTCTTGACAGGAGACTCCGCTGTGAGATCAATCATCTCGACATCCTCAGCCTTCATAGCAAGTGGTGAGATACAGATCTGATGCGGAATGTAGCGTAGGACGTTACCTTCACAAGCGGCGCAGGGGGTATAAGTTCTTTCGCCTTTGTTATGACGACGGCCAAGCCTTCCTTCTTGGTTGCATTTTGCGGCCGCTTATCGAGCATAGGCACCGCCGAACGCTCAAGTTCGAACTTGGGACTCGCAGGACCGAGATCAACCAGAGTCTCCTCAGCGTTGTCAGTACAGTGGTTCACGGGAGCTCTTTCGTCGAGAGCGCGAGGTAGTATATCTGGGAGCGGTGGGCTCGGAGTGCAAGGAATAGAGGTAACTTCGGTAGTTGGAAGGTCCATGGGGTCACCTGGTATATCGTCCACGGCCTCTGAATTGTTACAGTCTTGTTGCTTGACAGTGATCATTTTCGACGGTGACGAGCTTGACTTCTGCTGAACCATATCTGAGAATTCTTGCGTCTCCCAAGGTGCTCTCGTGGGCTTCTTGGATTTTTCCGTAGTCACAAACTCGGAGGGAGCCTGGGGCAATACGCGGTACATCTAGCCATGATATTAATGTTCATAACTCCACTCACTGTCGTCGTTTGTATCTGCACGCTATCATGGTTTGAAGACTGCCGATGAATCAGTCAAGAGGATCAAATGCAGACACGGACATATATGCTCACTTTACTATCGTCTACATTCATACGCTCTTTCTGGTGCACCGGCGTTTGAAGAGCCTTGGATTCGACAGTCAAAGCGAGGGCTGGCTTCTTGTCTTCCAGGACCACCGGCTCGTCGTCTTCGTCAAGAGGAACGGTGTGCTTCTTTCGGCCAGGCTTAGACCTCTGAATCTCCGGCTCTACTACGGGTCGAGCTTTGTTAGTTCTGTCCTTCATAGCTGCCGCCCGTGTCATCCGACCAGTTAGCGCGGGGGCAGGGTTCACGGAAGTCCTCGAGCTCTTCTTAGCAATACGTTGAGACAATGGAGATGACGAATCCACCTCAATAGGGTCTGAAGAAATGCCAGGAATCGAGTCAAAGTTAGCAGTCGATAAGATTTCATGGCGTGCCGGGGAGGATATCTTGTTCCCTTTAGCTTTATGATCGTATTTCCTAGCGAGAGGCCTTGCTGTTTTCTTCGAAGCAAGAGATACTCGCCTCATAGATCCGGCGTTCTCCGGTACAGTATCTCCTCGGGCACGCTTGACGCTTTGTTCGTCCCTGGTCTCCTTGTCTGGGGTGTCCACCAAATCAATGACCTCAAAAGCCTTCCGCTTGCGTCCCGGCGCTTTCTGTGCAAGATTTAGTTCTTTCTGCCCAATGTGAACAAGAAGCTGCTTACCGTGGAAGCACTGGTTAGTTCGGCGGTGATCGCATGCGTCGACTTCTTTTGTTTTGCAGGACCATGCGACGCATTCAGTTTCTCGGCACCAATGGGTACTTCGTCAACTGTCTTAGAGAGGCGAGTGGTTCGTTTGGTGATCCTTTCACTTGTGTTAGCCTTGTTTGTTGCGCCAGCAGCTCCACCCTTCTTCATGGCAGCGGCAGATACCCTTGTGGAACGATTAAGAGCAGAGTTCAGGCCAGCAGTGATAGACTCTACAGCTTCAGGTTCCTTGATTGTGGTTCCAGTCTGATCTAGCACCGAAGTAGATGACGTAGGTTTGGATTTGCCTTTCTTTGGAGCCGGAGAAAGTCCTCGGTTAGACATATCGCCAACAGGAGATTTAGCAGTATCTTCCAAGAATTGGCCTTGATTACCCTGTCCGTGAGCCTGATTACGAGATACAGAAGGGTATTCGTCCAAGAGCGCATCATTGACAGGGCCTGGGGTCACCCTAGGGTTCGAAACTTCTATTAACGAGGGTTTTCGTGTGGGTGTCTTGACAGCAAGCAAGGGCTCTGGAACTTCCTTCGTCGGGCTGTCGACATCGCTATCCGATTCCACAACTCGTCTTTTTCTCGGAAAGATCTTACTTGCTGCAGGCCTTGGTGGAGGCTCAAGGTCGTCGTCGGATTCTAGAATCATCCGGCCGCGTTGCAGAGTCTTCACTAGAGCCTTACCCTTCTTCGCTAATGGTAAGTCCGCGGATACCTTCGTGTCATCGTTCTGAACCTTGGTTGACCGTCGACTTGCAATCTTCCTGGTTGGCTTGTCTTCGGCATCAGAGATATCAGATAGTTCGTCGTCGCTAGTACCGAAGATATTGTCCCGAAGTATCTGAGTGTCCGTTCGTCCGACACCGGATGGTGGAATCGTTGATCTCTGAGGGTTCGAAACTGGGGTAGGAGGAGCAGTCGGAGCCAGCATAGTACCAGCAGTGTGGGACAATACGGCATGTGCTTTACAGTGAGGATTAGAGAGTGCAGTTGGCGACTTGTCTCGTGACGGAGCACAGGTATCACTCATCGAAGCTTTGGGTGGCGTAGCAGGATAGTTGATGAGATCATCGAAAGGAAGTGCACCAGATTCGCTCCGCCCGTTTGGTCCAGAAGTCAAAGACACATCGTCACTAGGATCGTTGGTCTTGTACACTATTAGCTAGCTCGTGAGGAGACAGCCGACGACCGTACTGAAAACCTACGCTGCTGCACTGTTTTTACCTTATCCTAATGAGACCGAAACACGTTTATGACATTTACCACGTATCCTCAAGGACTGTAAGAACACGTACTTGGAAAGTCGGATGGTCCTTCACAACATCGCCCTCGGATGTGAATTCGAGGCGCGCAGACGTCTGTGTGAGAGAAATACGAGTGGGCTTTGAAGGTTTTCCCTTCTCTATCACATGAACTTTCTACAAGTATAGACATACACATATATGAGCGACGACAACTGCGCGAATAGTTATGGACACTTACCAGACCGCGGCTATCGATAGCTTGCATAAACCTCTCAAAATCAACGTTCTGGATGTCAAATGCGAAAATCAAAGGGGCGTCAGCGATTATCTTCATCGGTTCTTCGGCGACAGTGGGAGCAACAGATAACGCAATCGTCACGGAAGAGATTGGAGCCCCAGGCGTCTTTACAACAGATATTTCGAGTACGGATGCATATGGCACTTGCATTGTCTCGTACGTATCTTCCTGTGCTCAAAGTAAATGGTTGGTGAAATAGTAATGTGATTAGCGGACGGACCTCATTTGCAACATTAGCGAAGAATGATGATCTATCAACGTAAAGCCTGTCAGACGGCGTTGGCTGGGGAAAGGCCGTGCCGCAAGCATGGACAACATCTAGTCCAAATGGTTGAGGACTGCAGGATTCTGCTATCAACGATGGTAGTATCCAGGTGATGGCAGATAAATACGTACTAGGATATGTCTGCTCGGGCTAAAACCTCCACGACAGTCATGACGGTGTTGTCCCAGTCGGTGGTCGGTGCACTCTCCATGATATCCGTTAGCTCCTTAGCCATAGCCTGCTTGCCCTGCGGACATGTTAAGACGAAGACTTGCCGCAGGAATTCAGTCCTTTTGGGACTTTTGGTACCAGCGGCAGTGTTTGCTGGTATTATGCGACCCAAGAGAGTGAGTATATTCTCCAGCACCAAGTAATCTTGAGTCCGGTCAGGATCTAGATGATTGTGAATAGGTAATGGAGCGCACCTTTCGTCCTGTAGAGCACAGCACCAAGCCGTTTTCTAAGAAGGCTAAGTCCAGCTGTTGCATTTGAGAACAATGCAGAGAATACCTACCCTCCCAGAAGCTTGACTGCCCTAAGCTTTTCTTGATTCTTCGGAAATAGCGCAGCGGTGTCAGAAAGAACCATGTACGCCTGTCAAATGCGACATGACGTAGGAAAACATCGGCCGCAGGCAAGTATATGCGCACATAATGAGGTTCACGATCAAATTATGTGTAAGACAATATTTCTCACCGTTGTTCTGAGTGGAACTGAGAGTCTGATAGCAATTGTGGGATCCCTCGGAAGACAGATATCGCATATGGCAGAATAGAACGCCGCAGCAATGGAGTCCTTCATCTTCTCTAAACATGCGGTTAATGGGAATGAAATAAGATTTGACATGCTACAGTCCACCTTCTGGGTGACTGTCCAGAAAGTCCTACCGGCAATCATGAGCTACAAAGACAGGTGATATCAATGAGGTAAAGACGCACTAATATTCCGGACAGGATTGCGGTAGCGACCAACTCCCAACGTCTGCCATTGTCAACATCTCCGGCCTTGAGGAGTACTAAGAGCTTCTTTGTAGTAATGTCATTGAAAATGGCGACCGAAAGGCTCAGTGAAGGAACTAGAAGAGTTTCGTAGAGCAAAACGAATGGTCGCCTAACTCTTGAGACCAGATTATCACATTCACGACTCGACAAAGATGCAGATGCCTTCGGGATATTTTATCAAGAGTTCGAGGCATTGACGGGATGAACGTACCAGCAATGAGAGCGAACCCGATATAAGCTCAAGCGTGTGCGTTATTTCTTTCTTCACTTTTGCTTTCGACGCTGCCTTTTTCAACGCGGCCAAAGCAGTCTTGACGTCGGGCATGGTTGCCTACAGACCACAGATCCAAGGTCAGGATGTCAATTCGAAGAAAGAGTCCGGAGTCGAGCGTCGGAGCGCGTGACTACTTTGATTTAGACGTGACATGTCATCCTCACGTGACTCTTTTGAGTGGGGGGCCGCCCGTGCGGTTGTCTTGATGCATGATGCCTCTGACGATCCCATCGATAGGGTCCGTGCGCAAATCTGGCTTGAAAGACGCCATTTACACTGCCATCCGTCTCTCGACGAATGCAGTTAGGCACGGTGACTCATTCGAAGATGTTCCCTGAGCTCTGCTTCGAAATTCGATATCAGATTTCTAGGTGTATTCCGCGGTCTCGAGGCCATGAATCCACTAGGAATTAAGGAGTAGCTGTGTATTGGTATGCTCTTTCCATGATTTCACGTCTGTGCACTCGACTGGCTGCGATATTGGTTATCATAGACCGATTACTGTCTCAGTAATATGCGAAGAAGATCACCCGAGTAGCGATCTCAGAACCCTTTGTGTGGCGGTAGACGCGGACTATGTGGCCCGTGTCCCTGTAGCGAAGGTCCTAACTCGAAACTACGTTCTGCATGCCTCAATTTACAACAATATTCGACTGGATGCAAATCCTGGCTGTGAGACTCCGGCGAACTGATATGGAAGCGATCTTTCCAAATATGGTGCGACATCACGGCATTCGTCAAGTGCATTGGTAGTATCCAGCCCCTTCCCATGACGGGCGCTTCCTAGCCAGCAGCTCGGCGACTTGCTTGATGTCAAATTGATACAAGTTCGCAGATATGGTCGACCAGCCTAGCTCGGGTGCACCGGTCATATACACGCTATGAAGGCGGCTTCTAGGCTGTTTTACTGTGGACGTTATTCTTCACTCTCGCGCTCGAAACTAGACAACGGAAACTTGACAATGCGTCCATCGGGTATCAAGGCTCTTTGGATCCCTTAATGGGTGCCATTCTTAGCGTCTCGGTGACTTGACCCCACCGTTTTCCTGCTCTATCGTGATGTATCATCTATTACTGCTGGAATACGGACCCGAGTTGAACCACCGGTGTTGCCAACTTGGTATATAGGGTGTGGGTGACATCGGCGCTCTCTGTCTCCTTCCCTCCATCTGTGCCTCATGGACCTTGAGAAACGTGAATCGAACAGACCAGGTGTGGAGGAAACGGTCGCGCCTGTTCAAGACAATGATTCCCAATACGGAGAAACGCGGCGTGGTCTGAAAAGTAGACATATACAGCTGATTGCGATTGGTATGCTTTGCCCCAATACGTTCTCCCCATGAATACTCAATATGCAACATTCTTCGTCGAATAGGCGGTACGATTGGCACTGGCTTATTTGTCGGTTCGGGCGCTATCTTGTCCACCGTCGGCCCGGCGAACTTGTTTATGTCCTATGTCATTATGTCATTCGTTCTCTGGATCGCCATGAATTGCCTTGCGGAGATAACGACATATCTTCCAATAAAAAGAGCTTCGGTCCCTTACTATATCGACCGTTTCGTCGACCCGAGTCTTGCATTTGCGGCAGGTACGCTCCATTCAAAGTACCATCGAGAACGGGTTTCAATGCTATATAGGATGGAATTACTGGTATGCCTACACCATCGTCGCCAGTGCAGAGATCTCAGCCGCAACACTTGTCGTCCAATACTGGACGAGCGACATCCCTGTAGCGGCTTTAATTACCATATTTCTCCTCGGTACGCTCTCACTCTACTAAACTACTTCTAATCCTTACTCCAACTCAGTAATCTTCCTCCTGAACATATGCGCCGTCTCCTACTATGGTGAATCCGAGTTTTGGTTTGCGTCGCTGAAGATCCTAGGCATTACCTCTCTCATTATCATCGGCATCGTCCTCTTCTTTGGCGGTGGGCCTACACACGACCGTCTTGGGTTCCGCTTCTGGGTGCACCCCGGTGCGTTCAATCCCTACCTGGTCTCCGGTGCCACAGGCAGGTTCCTCGGCTTCTGGACCGCGCTCGTGCGCGCGGGGTTCGCTGTCGTGCTCTCACCTGAAATTGTCACATCTGCTGTCGGAGAATCCAAGGCCCCTCGTAGAAATATTCCGAAAGCAGCGAAGAGATTCGTGTATCGTGTTGTTTTCTTTTATGTGCTGGGAAGCCTGGTGATAGGGATCATCACCCCGAGCGACGATCCCAGATTATTGCAGGCCATTAGTTCTGGTGCGAGCGGCGCTGGAGCAAGCCCGTTTGTGTTGGGGATACAGAGAGCCGGGATTGGAGGGTTGAATCATGTATATAATGCCATGATTCTGACGTCTGCGTGGTCGGCGGGGAACTCATGTGTCTTTGCGAGTTCGCGGGTGCTGTATAGTCTCGCCACCGCCGGGCAGGCACCCAGCATATTCCGAAGGTGTAATAGGAAGGGCGTGCCGTATGTTGCGGTGTCGACGACCACGGTAGTAATGTGCATTGCCTATTTAAATGTTTCAAGTGGCGCCGTTGTGGTGTTCCAGTGGTTTGTCAATATAACGACGATCAGTGGACTAATTGCGTGGATGGTTTTGTTTACTTGCTATATCGTACGTCTATCACCTCCTCTCATTCTTTCGTTTTCTTATCCTTGCGACTTACAGCGTTTCCGTCAAGCTCTCGTGTATAACGACGTGCTAGACAATCTCCCGTTCCGGACTCCCCTGCAGCCCTACGTCACCTGGTTCACCCTATCATTGATCACGCTCATCACCATCACGAATGGCTTCCAGGTCTTCTTCCCTGGCCAATTCACAGCGTCTTCCTTCCTTGCTGCGTACATCACCATCCCAGTCTTCCTCGCACTTTACTTTGGACATAAGGCGTGGTTTAGGACACCATGGTTGAGACGGCTCGAGGATATTGATGTGTTTGCTGGAAAGGAGGAGGCGGATCGGTTGGAGGAGGAGGATGTCCCTCCGGTGCCGAAGAATGTTTGGCAGAGGCTATGGTACTGGCTCGCATGAACACGTGGACCCCGGATGCTACTGTACGTGCCAGCTGTGCTCAGATGGGACTGGTTAGAAAGGGAGATGCTTAGATGTGAGCATCGCGATGCTATCGCTATAAGTTGGCTGACTCAGTCAAGAGTCTTTAATAATATTGGAATTACAGAGTTTGCGACTCCTCCCGTCGCTTGTGAAATAGCGGGTATATAGAGAACTTCGATGTCACAAGATTTTCCCTGGTCTGGAGACTGAAGTGTCGAATTCATATAGATTGTGAATATACGGCATTGATAGACGTCAGTCACACGCACTTTGCAGTCGCGTCTCTCTACACCATAGGCAACATTTACCTAGATCCACTACACAGATGAGATTTCCACGCGCCCCGTTCTCTCGATGTCAATGGCCGGCTTTGGTACGCATTTCTCTGTCAGCCGAGGATCTGGGTAACAATCTGTTACAACCTCGAAGAACAGTATTATGGGTACGTCCTCGTGGTATAAACACGTCTGACTTCGTTTCACTCCTAATTTCTAAAATATCCTTCTATCTCAGGAGTGGTTTTGTTTTGGTATCGTCTCATCTCTTGGGTTTGCAGTGGATCATTCCTTCTTTGCATAGTTATGTATCTCGTAAGTGTGTGAGTGCTGAGCTGTATGACTGTCATAATTTCACAAACGGAAGGGCTCGGCCACAGGCTGAGCTGAAGAGTGGGAGGTTGAAAAAGGCATCAGAGTACTTGAATAGGCAAATCTGTCGAAGAGAAATGTGGATAAAAATTGGGGTAGCGCGAGGCTTGGTGCTACTTCGTGGCGTTGAGAGAGGCCGTGCTTCGATGTCGTTGTGGCGCGAGCCACAAAAACAGGCAGCCAATCGCAAGTCGCGATCAGGACTCTCAAGTGTGGCAGCCTATGGGGCCACGTGCGCGCGACGGTACACGTGGGCAAGTATTTAACGGCGTTGTGGATGTATTCCCAGCGAGACTTAGTCCAAGTCAAAATTAGTCGTGATCCATACTACTTGAACTTAAGCCTTCGCAGTTCGCAGATTTTTACTCCTTCGGGTATGGCTCTGTCAGCGGTCACATTGAACACCAGAGTGTGTTCTACGTGGCGGCCACGGGTCCGTGACTGAGGTCCAAGCAAACCCTCGCATCAACTTCGCGCAAGCCAACAATAATGGTCTCAAGCACGAACTCGGAGAAAGATTGACCTAGTATGAAATTACAGGACAAGGGCGGATATGTGCAATCTACCAAATTTTGGGTGCATCTTGTCGCATATTTCCCCCTTGATACATTCACGTACCTTGCTTTTCTGATAGATCCTTCAATCCTCGACTCTCCTTGCTTATGACGTGCTTCTATACTTCCGTTAGGTTTACCCGGAGCACTGGAGTCTAGCATCGATGTACCGGTGCCTGTTTCGAACTAAGGTTGAGGGTTCACCAATGCCATCTCATTGCTCCATGCGCTTCGTCGCTGACAGAAACTGTTTATCCAAGCGCTTCGGCTCGTGCGGCACGACTTCCATTGCAATGTTGTTGGTGGGCTTTAACGTGTTCGCGACGTCTATGTTGATCAACAAGGCCAGAATTATACCAGCCTGAACTGGAAGATCTCTGTTCCTAAAATTGTGGCCCCATTTGCACTCTGATCCGTGAAACCACCGATGTATTGCAGGTCAGCTTCTTGTGAACTCTAACAGTACTTTGTTAGAAATGGTTGCTGAGCATCGCTGTAACTCCGTTACAAAGACCTGCGCAGCAATATTCCGGCCGTCCCTTGTGTTTCTACGACTATGATAGTCAGAATGTATTCAATCCTCTGTGAGTGGAGGAACCCAACTGTGCTAGAATCTTGACTGCAGGATGATAAGCTTCCAACTTCGGAGCGGACAGCGTCATGACACATGCCAGGACTACCAATACCCTCGTCCCTGATCCTTGTCCGTGATATCTCCAGTATGTCATCTGAGGGCACATACGATGGCAGGATATCCTGTTCCTCGCATGGAATCAAGACGTTGGCACGCGATGCCGATGTTTCACCTCGGTAAAACTGACAGGAGACTGGTGGTGTCTTCTACTCGATGGCTGTTGTGGATTGCTCACGCTGTTACGATTGTTCTAGATGCTACTAACTTCTGACGCCTCGGACGGATTGACAAACTCACTTCATCGATGATGACTAGGTTCAACTGGAGAAGCTTGGCCATCGGGACCCCGGTGGATATGCGTAGGTCCTTTGGCCCTCTGGCCTCTATTATCATATCCTCAGTATGATTGTTAAGTTCGCCCGATACCCTTAGAGACGTCCGACCGAAGTGCACCACAATCAGTTTCGTCGTGCGGCCCCAAGCTTCGGTATCTCGGTCTGTCACAAGCAGCTCTCCTCCAGGTAGATCGAGTCTCTTGCTTCCTTTACAACGGCTTGCCCAGAAGCTCTCCCTTCCTCGTTACTAACCAGGCGCTACGTTGTTTCTCTTTCGTTGACAATCTCGAGTTCATCCAAATCTCTCCACCGGTAAGTATTGTATTCTTGACGTATCTTATTTAATCTAGATGTGAAAGCCCATTGAATCCCTACTTTATCGTAGATATATATCGAATAAACCCTCTATTACGGAACTCTACTTAGCATAACGGAGAACAATAATTGTTCTACCATCGAGGCCCGCGGTGAATCCATTCCTCAAAGTTAACGCACTGAGGCCCATAGCCACGATCAGGGCCTCCACTCCTAGGGCCCCATACAGGCCACGTCGCAACTGCACAAACCTCCTGGGAAGGGTAAAAAAAAATAAGCAGATGTCTTCTGGTTTCAACTCTCTAGAGCACTCACATCCCATCCGCACTGTTCGTCGCACCGGACCCACATAGACCAGTCTAGCCATTCCATCATGTCCTTGACCTCTTTTCGCCAGGACTCCGCAAGTTCCTCGTTCTTCTCCTTGCTCCCGGCTTCTATTGAAGATACCAGGATACGACCCACCATCTGACACAGGTTGTGCAATACAGTTTCTATGGCCGCTTTCAACAATTGTTCCTGCTGTGTAAGCCGACTCATCGGTATGGTTGCGGTAGGTGCCGTCGTGCATCGGAACATAGTCGGCGGCAGCCACATCTCTGGATCCGACTGGTTAAAATACGGAGGCAAGTCGCGGGTGTCTAGGTACGGGTTAAGCAGAGTGTACGCCAGCAGGCGGACTTCCTCCATTTGAGCGGTGGCATTCTTGCCTGTGGGACCCTCGTTGTCGAACGCCGCGTGCATCTGTGCTATCCGGTCGCCCCATTTCTCCATCACGTCTCTGGCAATCGAATTCCAATCAATTCCCCTCCTATCCCACAAATCAGATCCCCTACGTAAGATCTCTTCAAGCGTGTCTACGGCCCTGCCAGCGTCTTCCTCTGAGATATTAGCCCAGACGCGGTGGCGGGACATTGGCTGCGCCTCGCGGGTAGGGAGGAGGCTCGTAAACTGCGGGTCATATAATGTGAGTAGGCCGGATGTGAGCAAACGAACGTGAGGTTGAGGGAGCTCATATCGATGGGTGGCAATGCGTAGCCACTCGAAGCCGGACGAGATGATGTAGGGACTTCGAGCGCGATCCCAGCGCGGCCCGCGAGGAGGGCGAGATGGTGGTTCACCGGAGGAGGTATATTTGAGCTCCTTTAAATCGGGATTCGCTTCGGTGATGTTGAGGTCATCCAAGTGTCCTGTTGGACGTCGGCGCGGAGGGAAAGGGAAAGGGAACTTCTGCAGAGGAGGCGTCTCCGGTGGAGTTATATTGAGGTGCGAAATGAGCTCAAGACCCGTAGAGAAATCACACCACATCACTTCAAAACCGGTGTTCATGCGGATGAACCCATCGACGTCGAGCTTCGAGTTGTTCGCCCATTTGCAGAGCCGGTCAAGACGACTGTAGTCATCCCACCATCCCCATCCAGGAGGTGGAATTTGACCCTTGCGTTCAATAACGACTTCCTGGGTATCGAGTGCGCCGTCTCCAGTTAAGACGGCGCTTTCTCCGTCGAAGTACAGCACTTTCAAGTCACGCGTCGCGGCATAAGTCGAAAGATGAGGCCCATCCCCCCAAGGTAAACCAGCCATGATTGAGTAAGACATTTCCGGGTCGAAGGCAAGCCATTCAGGGCTTGGTGGCTGTGCCTTTGTCGGTCGAGCGTGATAGAGAAGAGTGTACGCATCAATGGTGGCTGGGACCATTGTATGTCCAGATGGATGCAAGCTATTCGGCAGTTGTTGCAGAAGGGACGCAAGAGCATTGAATATGTAATTTGCACCAGTCAGGTTGGTGATGACATTATGCGCATCGGAATAGATGGTAAGGCCAGAGTTTGTGTTTGTAGGAAGTCCTGGATGCGCAACTAGCGGGAACTGGGTGGCTGCTGCCACAGTCTGGAAAAGGCAGACTGTGAAGGGAACAAAGCACCTCCAGTGCATACTGAACGACGATGAGATCGAAAGGTCGTACGCGCTGCCTGCACTCTCCTTGGGCTCAGCAGTCCGCAGCTGCAGATATCCGCATGTTATTCTCTCCTCGGTGATTGTGGCGGATTCCGCAGCCACAGATTGCCGGTTTCCGGGGACTCGCCGCTTAGTCATTTAGACCCCGAACAACAACATTCGAGTCAGCGCCGTGGCAGTCGTTGACAACGCTCTCATGGCACCCTCACACTCGAATAAAGATGAAAATCTCGAACCCCCCAGGATAACGCCTGGAGGCGCGTGGAATATCCAAGTGAGCCTGAATTTTTACCAAATTTATTGCCTTTTGCGTCGTTACTAAGCGCCAGCAGACAGTGTCGGTCGGTTGCAAAGTCTACATCCGACGTCCTGGTCCTGATGGTGGCATCGAAGAACGGCTCGCTGAAATTCTCTCTATCCGGGAAAAGCCCAGCAACCCGTACCTCGCTCGTACAAGAGGCAACGCCGTGAAAGAAGAGGAGAAACCCGAAGACAAATGGGAGTGCTTTGTTCACTGGGACCAGTTTAACAAGCGTCTGGACGAATGGGTCTCCGGCTCGCGGATTGTACTGAACAGGGAGCTAGAATGGCCGCGTCCGAAAGCGCAACCGACGAAGAAGGCTGGAGGACAGAAACACCATGGCAAGGCGCCACGCTCGCAATCCGTGAAGAAGGCCACTGGTAGCGCTGCTGCCACACCACGAGCGGGTTCCGTTACGCCCTCTATCGGTGGGCCATCGACACCTGTGCCAAACGGCAAGGCCCTCGCATCCTCTTTGAAGCGGAAGACGCCACACGATGAACAGGAAGAGGAGGAGGAGGAAGGGGACGAGGATGCCGAGGGTGATATGGACATGGATGTAGACGCTGAAGGGGAACAAGAAGGCGAATTCGAGCTCAATACTGAAACGCCTGCTCATCCCCCGCTCTCTGTTACCCAGTTCAGCAAGGAACAGGAAATCGAGAAACTCCGCACATCGGGATCTATGACCCAGTCCATCTCAGAAATTGCCCGGGTGAAGAACTTGAACAAACTTCAAATTGGCAAGTACGAGATCGACGCATGGTACTTCAGTCCATACCCCCAAGAGTATGCCCACATCCCTGTCCTGTACATTTGCGAATTCTGCCTGTCCTATTTTGCCTCCCAATCCATGCTTCTACGACATCGAAGACGGTGCGACCTACTGCACCCGCCGGGCAATGAAATCTATCGCCACGAAGATATATCATGCTTCGAGCTCGACGGAAAGCGTCAATTAGCTTATTGTCGAAATCTTAGCTTGCTGTCGAAATGTTTTCTGGATCAGTGAGTAGACATTCTTAGTTCCCTACAAATAATTTGCGGGGCTGAACTATTCCTCCAGCAAAACACTGTATTATGATGTAACACCATTTTTGTATTATTGCATGGTGAGTGCAGTTTTCGCGATTCCATTCAATGCCTGGCTTACTCCGACAACAGGTCCAACGAGATAGTACAGGATGCCACCTCATAGGGTACTTTTCCAAGGAAAAGGAATCGGCCGACAATTACAATGTAGCTTGTATTCTTACTCTGCCCCAATACCAACGCCACGGGTTCGGTAAACTCCTCATAGAATTCTCGTACGAACTTAGCAAGAAAGAAGGCAAGCTCGGGAGCCCGGAGAAACCGCTGAGTGATCTAGGCTTGCTGGGATACCGGGCGTATTGGGCGGAAACCATTGTTGACCTCTTGCTGAATACGAGCGAAGATATCAGCGTCGATGACATCGCTCAGAAGACTTCGATTACACATCAAGATATTATGAATACGTGCGTTGCTTCCGTCCTAACTCTCCATGACCATACTTACGGCAGAGCTTGTTAGGTGCACCACGTTGCAGTTGTTCAGGCATTTCAAGGGCCAGCATGTGATTTGTTTATCCGATGCTGTCCTTGAACGGCACGAGAAGGTGAAGAGCAAGAAGAGACGTCGAATACGTCCTGAATGTCTTATCTGGAAACCGCCAGTCTTCACTAGGGACCAATTGCGATTCGGGTGGTAAGGGAAGGCGGCAGAAGCCTATTGTACATTATGCTATGAATTCAATATCGCTGTACTCCTATGTCATAATTAGATCGTAGCTTGTAGCTTGTAGCTCGCGATGCGTCGGACTGTCCGTGGGATGGGCGTGCTTAAACTTGAAGCTATGATCCGGCGGTCGTCGTACGACTGCCATCCGCGTCTAGCCGCGTTCTCTTCCGTAGCGCAGACCCGACATCTTCTGGGCTGGAGTCCGTCTCCGGCGTAATGTAGGGGTCTCCTCCGCAGGAACCCAGGGTGTTCTGCCATGATACATCTCCGACGCCTCTTTGCTGCTGCTGTAGTACAGGCCATTTTTGTCGAAGATCAACTGTAGGGGAGGAGGGGCGAGAGGCTGCCGGGGACAAGACACCAACACCCGACAATTTCATACTGTCGTCAGTTAGAGTTACGAAATACGCTGTGGGCAGCTCAACGCCCGCACTATCTCGCGAGTGCTTGGACAAGGTGTTGTGGGCGTCGTGTCCCTGGTAGGAGCTGTTCTCTGTCCCGGTATCATCTTCCGATAGCGTCTGCTGAGACTCATCGTTGAGTAAAATGGTGGGCGTGCTGTCCTTAAGCATTGACTCTAGCTTGTCGGAGTCGCTGGTCGAGACTTCGGTAACGTCCACAACACCCAACGTTCTCGCAATTACATAGGATGTTACGTCCTATTTGAATAGATACACGAGGAGTCTAAGTATTGACAATAGCACAAAGCAAATAGATCGCATACCAACAGGGTCAAAAGGATGAATGGCGCTATAGCCACAAAGGCAAGAATTCGGAATGTGGACGCCGTCTTGCCGACCCAGGAAGAATACTCGTAACGGACGAGATATTCGATGTACCAGTTCCAGAGAACATACGGAAATGAAGATATGTTTGCCGTCATCGAATGCAGGTGATGTTCGAATATGGGGTAGTCAAGGGTCCAGAGATGCTGCAGTGGCTTTCTGACAGTATCACCGACGGCATCCGGCTGTACAACATGTGTTTGGTCGTATTTGGCGCTATAGGTCCACATCGAAGCCATTCCAGCACAAATCAACTTGAGACGCTAATATTACCGCCTCAGCTCCGTCTCTTTCGTGCTCAGCACTAGCGTCGATACGGAGGCACTCTTTGCTACACGTTCCTGTTCTCTAAGAAATCTATATCCGGCTCTTCTGTCGTTGTGGAATGTTCTGTCTTCCGACATATGTCATAACTGGACCGGAATCATGCGGTATAGTTCACCTTTGTCCTCGTGCTTTAGAACAAACTCCAGAACTGACGCTATCAGCGACCCAAAACGTCTGACATGACCTGATCGTGCCGTATGCAATGGCCGTTGAGAGGTCGTAAATCCGCACTCCATCATCTGAGGAACGCTAGCTCCGCCTTCAGTCTGATCAAGACTTCCGTAAATAGTCAGCATACCGGTATTGACTCTAGTACTGGCGCCCAACGCTTAACTGTGATCCCCGTCCAGTTTTGCAAAGTGCTGTGGTATTGTTTTCATAGATCACTGTTCTCCAGTCATTCGTCTTAAGTCCAACAGATGATCAGGAACCAGTCCTGTCAGGATATGTATAGGCTAGCTTTTCATATGGCTCTTCATCACGTTTATCAGGAACGCATTGCTGACAGATTTTTTGATGGAGCGGTCAACTTGACCTCGGGCTTGTATACCGAACCGAGATGAAGATCTGCCTTTCTGAGAGCTCATGCGGCACTGTCGACTGTTCTGATTCAAGTCCGTCCATATATCACTGTATCTTTGGCTTTGACTTTACAGGGCAGAGAAGAATGATCATCATTCCCCTTCGGTAATATCGGCGGGCAGATAGATGTCTATAGGCACATTCTTCAACTTGAAATAGCTTGCTCAGAGTTTCTATCGCAAGCCTGATTCCATGGTAGAAAGAAGCATACTATACCGCATTGTCCATGTAGTACAAATTCATAATAGCTGGATATGACCTAGTAACACAGAAACGCCGATGCAGTGTTCGCAGAAAAAAATATACGATGCAACGTTGACAGCAAAAACACAGTACTATGCAAAAGACGAGTAGTAACCAAGCTGACACGAAATGAGAGGAGATATGAGCAGCAACGAAGATAAAATAACACTAAGGATACAGAACATGAGAGGGGAAGACCACGCCGTCATGCCGCACGAGTACAATGGGCCGGCGCTTGGCGACGGGGCTCTCTGGAGGCAAGCAACCCAATACCTCCGTACAGCGCACTTCGACGTAAGGAGAAGGCTCGGATCCAAAGAACACACTCAGTGGATCTGTTTTGGAGAAGTTCTCGCCGTAGACTGTGAGCATCTTCTGTGCCGCAGGGTTCGGCTTCGCCAGCGCCGCGCGCGACGCAGCACAGTTGGACTTGGGCATCTCCGACGCACGATCGGGCGGCAGATACTTGACGACGGCAGGGAACGGCGTGACCGGCTTCGACGGGATAGGGAACGACCCCGTCTGCGGCGCGTTCTGGTTGTCGAACAGCACCGGCGGGATGTAGAAATTGTACCGCACTTGATCTGCGCGAATCGATCGTCAGAAACACGCCACGGATGATCGACATGAACAGATTCTTACCGGTACCAACAATAGTCCACACGCTCGTCTCACCAATATCGACTTGCCACAGCGCACCCGAGGACGCGCTGAGCTCCCCAGCCGATGTCCTGCGCCCTGGCGAGGACCCCGAGCCAGCTGACGTAGGTCTCCGCCGACCACCCTTGACGGCGCTGTTCTTCGTGATCCCCCCCGTACTCGAGCTGCCGCGCTTCACCTTCTTAACGCGCCCACCATCATTCGACGGGAACTCCGTCGGCGACGCCGGGGCGCTCTCGCCCGCGCCCGCGTGCGCAAAGTAATCATTCGAGCTCGACGCGAGCGACGCCGGCGTCGACACCACGGGCGACCCGGGGATCACCGGGCTCTGCACCGACGGCGACGTGCTCCCGCGGTTCACGTTGCCCACCCACAGGCGCCCGTCGACGGGGCGGTACGTGTTCACCTTCTCGCCCATGCACGAGAGGAACGCGCCCGTCATGCCCGGCGTGCCCGGGTCCGGCATGCCCTTGCCCGGCTCGTACACCTCGAACGCGATCTTGTGCAGCTGCGAGACGGGGTCGCCGCACACCTCGCCCGGGACGCAGTAGTGGTCCGCGACGCCCTTGGCACCCTCCTGCAGGCCACCGCCGACGACGGTCGTGCCGTGGTCGACCTTGCGGATGATGAGGATGGGGCTGACCACCCCAGAAGTGAGGCATTGCAGGACAACGGTCTGATTATAGTAGATGGGTATCTGGGAGCCGTTGTTCGTAAATGGAATGGCGTTGGGCGGAGGGGATGGGTATTCGGGGTGGGGTGGTGGGGGCGGAGGGGCATCGATACCTCCAGCAGGTCTGTTTACGTCAACGATGTACATTACGAACGGATCTGGGGTAATGCGAAATCAGGACATTGACTTGATAGATTCAGTGACCCACTTACCCCAACTAGCTGTTCGAGCAATGAATGAGGGTGTTGACGATCTTGACCGATGGTCGAGACCCATGAGCGGGGCACCATCTGAGCCCTTGAACGCAGAGCCCGACCCTGAAACACAGAGGTACTTTGTTGACACAGTCTGGGACCTCAACCTGTGGAAAAGCGACACAGTCGATCCATGATTGATGCACACTATTAGATAGTTCAGGTCAATTGAATTGCATCATGACGTCAAACCCCGTAAAGTCGGGATGAAACAACAAACGTCAAACTCACGTTCGAGGTTCTTCGCACTCTGCCTCTTCTTCGACGGCTTGCTGATGACCTTGATCGAACGGCTCGCAAACGTGCCAATGACACGCTCGCCGTCGTCGCCGTCGCCCGCGGGCGCCATGATCTTCACGAGCGCCTCGACCTTCTTCTTCTTCTCGTCCACGTCCGAGATGAACAGCTGCTTGCCGACGCAGCGCCCAATATATGTCGTCCCCGCAGGGGGGTCGTTCACGTCGAATGCCTTGCCCGCCGCGCTCGTCCACTCGATGTTGCCCTCCGGCGGCGCAGGCTCGCCCGAGATGGACACGACGACGCGCGGTGGGCAGAGCTTCGGGTCCTGCCCCCGCCGCAGGACATCTGACCACCAGGAGTTCCCGATCATGATTGCTGTGGGAGGGGGGCAGAGGAACCTAAGACACCCGAAGTTCAGCCATACCCCAGGGTTTCCCCACGCAATGAGAACGTACCTCTTCTCAGTGCCGTATGATTTTTGGGCGACCTTGCTCGACATGACAATGACTGTGCGTTCGCCGAAAGCAAGGCGGTTCGGAGTGCGGACGTATTGGTCCAGATACGGGCTTAAAATAAGCTGATCAGAGAAGGCTGTTGTTATACAATATTCCGACTCACCGGATGAAAGTTTGAAGGTCGCTCGCGTTGTTGAACCCTCCGAGCCCGCGGATGCCTGCGAGTAGATGGTCGTCCGGGCCCATGCCGAGCCTCAAGTCGGTGGCAGGGTTGGGCGTCATGAAGGGCGAGTCGTCGAAGCCGGGGATGCCATTGGGTCTAAAGTGTGTGGCTTGGGGAGAAACGCCCTGGAGGATGTCGTGGTGGGCGTGGTGCTGCAGCTGGGAAGGAAAGCGCGAGTCCATCGGGCCCGGAAAGCGGGCGATGTGGTGGGCGGGGCCGTTGAAACCTAGCCCTAACCCACCGTTGACGGCGTAGTCCTCGTGGAAGTCGGAGGGGAAGTTGCCGTTGGGCAGGCGGCGATCGATGTCGGGGAAGACGTGCTGCCCGGGGAAGTCTTTGGGAATAACGTTCGGGCCGAGTGCGCCCGGGAAGACAGGAGAGTGCTGCATGCTAGGATCACTGGGCGTTAGCGGCGACACTTTGCCGCTGCTGTACGACGAAGAGAGACTGTGAATCATGTCGTACGAGTTGGAGTTGGCGCCGTGGAACGACTGCACCGAGTCGCCAAACGACGAGTGCGAGTACATCGAGTCGCCCGCCATGCCGTACGAGGGTGCTAGCGAGGAGGACGAGGAGGCATTGGTGCGGTACCTGGGGCTGGCAAAGCCATTGCCGTTGTTGAAGAGGTCGAAGTTGGGGGCGTGCTGGTCGGGCATGTCGATGTCGGGGTGGTCAAAGGCATGGGGGTTGATGCGATGTGGCTGATGGTGGTGTGGCTGCTGATCGAGGGGGTTGAACGCCTGATCAATGTCCTGGCCGTAGACGGAGTGGTGGTGGGCAGGAGGAAAGTCCATGGACAGGCGCTTGTCGCGCTGGCTGGCGGCGGGGTTGAGGATGTCGGCGAGGTCCCAGCGGGTGAGCTCAGAGGGCGGGGGGAGAGGGCGCGGCGCAGAGGTCGCGGGCCCTGCGTCGCCATCGACATTCATACCGAATTCTGATCGGCGTTCGGCATTTGCCGCGTGGCCCACCCAGCTCGCTTGTGCCATTGCAGGGCTAGACTGTTGACCACAAGCAAGGATAAGCAGAGGTAAGCAGCGACAAAGGGGTTCCACAGAGTTAAGCTATCTCAATATCCCCGTTAGCACCATCACCACGCGTCCATAGCCGACACTGACCTGGGCTCTAGCGCGCAGAAGCTGCAAAAGAAAGGGTCCGCACCGGCCTGATCCCCTCTGATGCAGTCGTTATATACGCAGACGCCGCCCTATTTACGCGTCCGCGGTTTCCGATTTTTGGTCGGTGTCTATAGTCCAAGAAGCAAGATCCAGTCGTCTCTCCACCCGCTTGGAGGCGTGGCTCGTGTGATTTGTCGCGCGCGCCCTGGCTCTCCCAACCGTCCCGGCTTTATATCGAGCTCACATCGACGTCCAATTGACATCCCAGATCTTGCCTTACGGCACACCTCGTCCCGCCGAGTTGGCATGAAATTGCCGCATGCGCAGGTAAACCTTCGTGGCTCCCCATCAATTGCACGCCTTCTCCTGTTGGGTTCTATCATCCTCAAAATACTCGCATCCCCCCGAATCCCTTCCACGAAGAATTCAGACAGAATTGCGGGGAGATCTAGGCGTGTCCCGTATCAGGTGTCTCAAGTGTAATAATACTCATAGGCTACCGCCCCCCACCCAGCTTCCGCATCTCTGGAACTACCAGCCTATCTTGCGATGGCTCTCTCCGCTCCGACAACTGGTCCCCTCACCCCGATTGGCTCCTTCGCGGCACCTTGTGACTCCTTCACTTTATAGAAGCTCCATACGTTACCTTGTCGGCGGATATAGCCTTCGTGTCTATCTATGTGGAACGCCAGCTCAGTTGGGCATCAATCACCTTTTCGACAGTTCTCAACAATGCTCTCGGCCGCTGCCGCGCGCTACCATTGCATTCTCCTGAATCAATCTTGAGTTACCGTGATAATCCCCGCCGGACCAACTAATGTCACAATTAAAATGAAACACTCTGTATCCTGTCACACACTTCATACCGACCTGACCGGCCTCACTAGTTGCTACTGCTCGACCCAACCGCGGCGCACGCGCGGCCGTTACGTATCCAGAGCCAGTTCGCAAGCAGTTCCCACCTATTCGGCTCCAGGCATCTGTTAACGTTGTCCTGGAGAAGCGGCTTGAGGAAGATCGACAAGTTCCCCTTTCCAGGCGCCGGCTTCTGTGCCTTTAGGCATGTGCCAGAGGCCCAACTTTGTTTATAATGTTGTGCGCTGTTAGGCAAAGTGCTCGAAGCACGCTCCAGTGCGGGTTTCACCGAAATCTTGACGAGAGTGACGGCATACTTGTCATCCCACCGCATGACCACGGAACGCTCGGTCGTCCGGCTCCGTTGCATCACGGTCGCTGCGGACACGAAGAGAACAGAGCTGATTCAGGATATCTATGGCAAATATCACTGTCAGAGAACGCAACGTTGTCAGTTATGTTACGGTGCTTAGACTAGGATGGTGAACGGTCCAATTAAATGGAGAAGCTGCCACCGGCATTTCTGCGAAATGCGATAGATAAGTACCCGAGTCTGGGGCTAACGGAGCACCACTGATACTGCTACCTAGAAAGGAACTGCGCCCTGAGCCGCATAGGGGGACCCGATCTCTGTGATTGTGCGCGATAGAGCAGGCACGGCAGCGATACGGGCGTCGCGCGGGCCACCTCAAGGACTCGGTGTTGCAGATAGGCTAGAATTGAGCGGATTGAGCGAGCTGAACCGAAGGCGTTCGGTCACTCGGTACATTATACAAGCGGCGTGAATTGGTCCAATTATGACATGGGTGGCCGTAATTCGAAGAGGCGTTGGCAATGCATAGGAATGCGGGAGTAATTGGTTAGAGGAGGGTATAGAATCGCAAATTGCATCATGCAACGCCTATCCAGCAGGAGCAGGAGCAGTCCGGTAGGAGGGTGAGCATGGGTATGAACGTGGCCCGGTTGGGTATCCTCCCATTTGCTTCCGTGTGATCTTGATCTGGCTCCGCTTCTGTTGTACGCCGGGGCCGGCCGGTACCGGAGCCTCTCCGGCCGGGTTTTAATGAGCTGAGATTAACGCCAAGAGGTCGAAGTCCAGGCACCGCGGCATCTGCTGACTCAAACACGCTCATTATTAAGAAACCGATCTACGATCCTACCGGCACGGCCGTCGGAGTCCTCCCGGACCAGCCTGTCCGGAATGTCGTTGAAACCTGACGTATATACGCCTTCTCATATCACTCCGACTAGCATCAATCATCCCTCGCGACATCTGGAGTCGGAAAATAAACAAATACACCTCTTCTTGTTGCTCAGTGCTGACATCGAGAACACCGCTGCGCAGCGCGACTGCATCATGTCTGCCACAACATTTAAGATTAGGACAGCAGTATCATGCTTCGTAGAAGTAGCGGAGCGACATACGTAAACTCGGGCCGCCGATCAGTCGCCCACTATTCCGAATTGTCTTTCATCGCTGCTGAGAATTTCCAGATCCCTATCGTGGATCGTGGATCGTGGACAGTATATCCAATGTATCAATTGTCCTCACCTTGGTTACCATTGCGCAGACGCGACAAGGATGCGCGGACGTTGGGCCATAAAGCTGTTCACACCACAAGGGTCTTCGTGGATACCAACCTGCGAGCGGTGCTGCACTGTTGGGCGCACACAAAACCGATCAATCTCTACCAAAATCTGGCTATTAATGGCCCTGACAAATACCGCACAAGTACCTCGACAATGTCGGTGATCAATACGTCGGCAGGTAATGGGGACTGTCGGCGCTAGATGCCACCTGAGGTTAGGAGATGAGCTGCCGCGGGGGTTATGTGGCAGATGGAAGTATTCTGGTCCGCGGCCAGCGCAGGCGAGGCTGCTTATCTGCTTCTGAAGCGTAATCAGGTATAACGATACCATGTGTGTAGAACTTACTAGTCAATGATTCAGCGGCGCCACTGAGAGATGTTCCGCCGCTGTCACTGCTGCACATTGCAAGGGCAACGAGCATTCGGAATAAGCTACGGCAAAACGAGGAGACAGCGCACTTGACCGATCAGACAGAGCGATCGAGACTGTGACGTCGACTTCGTGGCCCTGCGGGATGGCAGCCCAATGCGCAGCATAAGAGGTGGATGAGCTAGGTGAGCAGATGAAATGTGTTGATGACCGAGGCCAGTCTGTATAGCGGTGCTGCGAGAGAAGCCTGAGGCCGCAACGACGAGCGCGACGTGCCGACAGCAATATCAGGGTCAGGCCCCTGTCGTTATCACCTTTGCTTGCTGAAATTCTCCTTCAAGGGGAGGGGGCATTAGCAAAGTTACAACACTTGCTGTGCCTCCCGAGAGTCCCGTCATTCAAACCGGTAGGACTGAATACCCAGCAGAACCTGGACGGATCCAGCTTCGCAAAGGTGGTGATAGGCCATTCATTCCATGTGAGATGGAAGATAGCCAACCGGATTGAATTGCGTTGAATTGAGTATATCAGCAATGTGGGAACCTAACTACAAAGCAAATCTCAGACGAAGCAAGCGCGATAGAGTCCAAATGATCGAAGAGACCTGCACAGCTCGTCACTCCGATCGGCATTGCGCGCTACAGCGTCCGGTCCCCCCGACTTCCAACACCAGGAGAGTGCACCGGTTCAGACTGTTTAACCGTGAGCAATCAGACGTGAGTGGAAATCCGTGGTGTGTAGAATTCAAACCCGTTCGGCGATTACTGAGAATTCTGGTGACCCAAGAAGCACTTCGCATGGCTTTCATTTATTGCGGTGATTCTCCGATGGTCGAGCGACGATGAGGAGACGAACGATACAGAGGATGGATATCCTTACCTCTAGGATCACGAGACAAATCACTTGCTCACAGAGCAGCCATGGTAAGCTATGTGTCCGCAAACGGTGACGCTCGGGAAAAACTTCGCCGATTTGCGAACACTGAAATGTGATGGTGGCCAATTTGGACAGAAAAATGGGCAGATATCAAGCTGTACCATGAATAAGTGGGACCATCGTGGTGCTGTCGTTGATCCACCAAATTTTCCGGCTTGACCAGGCGACATTTCAATACAGATGCGAGGGTACGCCACCAGAGTTCTGCAGAACAGAAGAGCATCAGCAATCATAGGCAGAACAATTGTTGCAGCACTATTTTTGGCTTGCAAAAATTGGAGGGGGTCTTCAAATTGGTGCTCGATCCATCCAGTCTTAATGACCGTAGTCCAGGCGCACCTGCCAGGTGTGAGCAGCGTGCTGAAGCAAATCAACACCCACATCTTCAGAAGGGCGAGACTGTCCGAGCCTCTGCGCCGCTGAGATTGACTCGTTCTTCTGAGGATACGGTTGGTGATGGCGGATGCCGAGAAGCCTCTTGACACGTTCTGCGACACATTCGCAACGACCGCTGAGACCGTGAACCTAAGTTCCATTGGACGGAAAAACTGGCTTCGGTGCCGTGGGACGACGAACGAGATAGACTAGGCGTAGGAAATTTGGGGCACACGTCGGTATTTTTAGGAGCAGTCGCGAGTTACGTTAGTGCTTTAGAAATGTACGATGCATGCTATGAGCAGGAATGCATGAGGGGTGCCAGGATACATCGCCGATGGAACGGGTCAAGAGTCCATTCAACTCAGACGGCGCCCGATCTCAGAAGGTGGTTGCTAAAGGATACGAGTCGCGCGAGGGCGCCACTTCATGCTTGAGTTTATTCTCCATGGGCTAGCCTGGACTGCACGAGCAGTGAGATTAACCATGGCTCTGCATTTACGTATACCCTGTGGGCGAATAGCAGGTCAGTGTCCATGGAGGACGGTTCTAGCCGAAAAAGCACCGTGGATTGTGCACGTAAAAAGGCTCTGTCGGGCAGCGTTAGAGTTCGGATATTCACAAAGATGTACCGTCGGGAAGCACGTTGTGAGATGAAAAGGCTAAAAGCAAGGCGCTTGTCTAGAGTAGCTAGGACACTTGGAAGTTGCCACTATCTCACGAGGGCCCCACGTGGCCGAGGTACCGATATGCTTCTGCAGCACGCGTCCCTTGTGACAAGATCTCGTGTCACAGATCTCTGTGGTTTGCACCGCAGTGTCGCCTCGCCAACGTCGTGCGACAGGTCCCGCCGTTCTGCTCGCTGACACCGACGGCGACCACGTCCCCCTTGACGACGTCCGCAACGGCGACAACTGCGATTTCCGAAAAGCTGGCTGCCTTGTAAGTCACCCTCACGCCGTTTATCGAGAACCTGATCTCAGCAGAGTTCGAACAGTCCCACGAGTCTCCTCGGCTGATTTGGATTGTTTATTGGAGGTCCAAGATCATTGGTCAGCGTCTTCTGCGTCTCAGAAACAATGTCGAGTGCATCCTATCGGCTGCAAGCTCCCCGCTCTCGACCCACCCCCCCTCCTCTACGATTCAACACACCATCATCCAAGGCCATTATCGCTGGCATTGACAATGACGAACCACTCCTTTATGACCTTCCTTCGGCTATATCACCCCCTCCAACAGGTGCGACTTGGACGTCGAATGCATCTAACCCGACTTCTCCGACTTCTCCGAACTACACGGGTCGTCCTCGGGGCGGACGAGGTCGCAGGATGACCCCTCCACCATCACACACACGATCTACGACTCCTGCCCGGGGCCTTGCTCGGAGTGATATAGAGGAATTTGCTGAACATTGCCGACGATGGTATAGGTGCTTACATTAAGAGATGATGCTACTACTGACTCCTGCATAAGGTATTACAATCAAGACGAGGAAGCTGGAAGGTCTATGACGCAGACCTTAGCTACGCTTCCCCCATCGCAGCGGGCACCTTTTGTAAAACTACAGGCGTCCGTTCGATCCGCATTTCATGCCCATATGAGCGCTAGACGTGCGGCTGAGTTCCAAGCACATCTGAGCGCTACCCATCCAGGAGGGTCTTTGATGCCGCACTCCCGTGCGGATCCCTCTGGACCGATAGCGCGCAAGGAACGATACGAACGATTTGAGCGGTTCGTTAAGACGTGGTGCAATATGGGCATGCCTGGGACAAAGCCCTTCTTTGAGGGACTGTGGGCTGTCATGCGATTGCAAGTGATACCCGAAAGTCTTGGTGGGGCTGGCCCTTACCGAATAGAGTGGCAAATCGATGATGCTGTCTTCAAGGAGACTGCGTGCGTCCAATCACATCCCTCATCATCTTCCTGACACTCACAGTTCCCCATAATTGGTATAGTGGAAAGGACTTCATGCTCGAAGCTATAGACGTCCTCAAGGGGGTAATTAATGTCTCGTCCTTTATTCTGCCTACGTAAATGAACCTTGATCTGTCCTAGGTGTTGGCTTTCGAAGAAGCACCCTCTTCCAAGCGATCGTCCTCTTACAATTCGTTGGCGCCACTCTACCGTCCACATTCGCGTTCTAAATCCCAGCCTCTTCCGTCCACGCCTCCCACGGACAACCAACGACTTCACCTACCTGACACAAACCATGTGAAACGCCCTAGAGCACCTAGCGATCCATTTTTAGATACCCCAGCCTTATCGCGTTCTTTAGCATCATCAACGTCCAACTCATCGTGTGGTACGTCCGGTGCTCTTCTGAGTGCGGCGGCCGATAGGGAACCTCCAAGTCCAGCGTCGGCACCGGCAGATAATGATCATGTACCGGTGGCACCATATGGCGATTACGCGTTCAATGAAGAGGACGAGGAAGAGTATCTTCGAACGTGGACGTCCCCAGACTTACCCAATCCCGAGTACTTGTGCCTGTTGAAGGTTTTCCCTTCATTTATCAGCAGGCTAGCTCTACCTCGGTTTCCGGTCGCCTCAGGGAAGGCTAGACCTCTGGATCTGGAGGAAGGCGAGGATGACCAAATGCCCAGGAAGGAAATACGCTGTGGCACTGGAATAATGTGGCTCAGCTCGAAGGAACGAGCCGAAGGTTGGAAGGGCAGCTGGTGGTCCAAATTCATACTCTGGTTGCGGAAGCTATTCTGCTAGCTACCCTCGCTGCCATTGTACTTCGGTATGTTATCTCTAAACTCCGTGATTTGGGCCATCTCTCGTTCAATAACTTATTCTTTTGACCGCGTCCTTCCCGATCTGGGACAGTATTATCACCACCCACTTAGGGCTTTGGTCCTGTCCTCGCACTCTTGCATGCTGTTCGCCACGCAGCCCCTCTATATTCACGCACACTCTGTTACTTCCCTTTTGTCGGACACTCGACCAATGTTACGGACGATACTAGCAATATGTGTTGTCACCCGCAGTGTTGGTAGTGTTCTCCTTTGCAGCTAAAACAATGTACGTTTTCTGTGTATCTTGCTTACAATAACTCGTACATTACGGGATTTCTGGTTCGAGGTTCTTCGCAATCCCATAAAAGATGTCGGCTCTATCGGTCAACCGCTGGTACTGCTAACTGTGGACTGGATCTCCGACGTTTTGTTACGGTATACATACGTGCCGGGGACCTTCTCAGATCTGAGTGCTGTTCAGCCGGAAAGTCGGTGACTCAGTGGAGATCCAAACATCCTGAAGACGATCCTGTACGTCGGTAGCTTGCATTCTGCCCTGGCATTGGGTTGTTGTGGATGGAATGCTTCCCATGTTCGCATTCGGGGTCACACTACTCCTCGGCAAAAACGCATAATGGATGAACCGGAGAAACTTGGATTATCACCTTGATGGTCATTTCCTTCCATATGCTCCTCTGCGGTCCAAGTTGGTCCACGGATGTGCAGATACAAGGGAAGACTGCTGGCGGGTTCAATATTACACTTCATCGGTTCCTCGAGGTTCACCCACTGTCCGCAGAAATAGCTAGATTTTAGGTTCTACTATCCTGCAAACCATGACCGAGCCGAAGCAGCATCACCAGTGCACCGAAGCATGCGCGTACGTAAACCAAGGCTTCTCCCTCTGTATACTCGATCATGGCGCTCTGGACTGGTGAATATTCGGTGATGCCTGCATGATGCTCCTCCGGAAAGTGCCTGTGCGCTGCTCGGATGCAGAGCCGTCGCTTCTGACCGTGAAGTAACTAACTCACAGGTGTTGCCTTCTTTGCACCTTCTTGAGCCATATGCTGAGTCACTCGCAGCAGCAGTCCAAGATACTGGAGTTGAATCGGGCCGCTGCATGTTGTTCATACGTGTATTGATTCGATTGAGTTCCACAGACGCATTCTACATGCCTATCTCACTGCGTAGATAGGCTGCCAAAAATACGCTTGCTATTCACTGTCTATCGTGCTAGTAGAGGTGCGTGTCATCATAAAATTGGGTATGAACTTCGGGTAGATCTTGAGTACTGTGTGAGCGCTAACGTAACTGTTGAGTATGCAGGTCGTTATAAAGGATGACGAGATGCGCGCTCGCGCGACTGAGCCAATGGTGATGGACGCGTTTGCTGACCGGACTTTCCTTCTGTAAACTAACCTTCTCTGGTATCATACACCTTTCCCGACAACTGCCTTGCCTTTGAAAATGCTCGTCATACGTGTCTGTCTGACAGAAACGTCGCCCATTGGCCCAGCTGTCATAGCAGCTTTTTCGCCGGCGTGTCGAATTATAACTATAATCGGAGCGTCTCAGCGTCTCAGATGGAGCGAAAAGAAGCCAAAATCGTTAAAGTCAGATCATCAGGCGAGCTCATCATCTAGTATGTTTGGCCCGCATGTTGCTTGTTTTCCCCTATCGAGCGGTGTATCTGACATGACGACTAATGAGTAGGCACTTAAGCTTGGCAGATTAACGGACTTTCAATTGATTCAAATGCCAGTGTCTGCAGGTATTCTGTTGTATGCTCATGTCAGGATGTCTCTCAAGCGTAGGATGTCGGTGCGTATGACTGCCAAGGAGACTAACTGACTGACCACTGTCAGGTATGTTTGGCGTATTGGATGTCAGGAACTTCGTTATTTCATCGGTTCCATAAGATTGTAATGCCCCTAAAAGACCGTCGCAGTCCGCTGTTCAACATTAATCAGGTACTATGTCCAGACGAGCATCTCCATTTTCGCAAAGTGAAAATTCTTCGTACATATCTGCCACCCTCGGCCTGCTTGCGCCTGCGCGCTGTCCCTGTCGGCCACCCTAGAGATATGGTCTCTGTTAGCTGGCAAATACCAGAGTCTTCTTTCACTATTAATTCACCGCTGTTCCTACTGCCACCAAGCGCTGAGGCCCGCGGTCTTCGGACTCCATATTTCCTCGTACGTATATAACACTGCTTAGTCTTGATGCTAGTATTAACCGATCTATAGAGGTGATATCGGTGTTTCTACCACTTGGGCGTCTCTCATTTGTAATTCAGGGTCCGAAAGGACAATGTTGAGGTCGCCGTCGCAATCTGGTGCGAGGTACTAGAGAATGGTCCCTGTTTTTCGAGCCGGTGATACGTTCATTCCAACTTGCGCATCTCCTATCACCCCTCGAGTTACTTTGTCACCAATTTCATTAGCCTCCATGAGCGAACATATTACTCTTGCCAGGTGTTTGGATCGTCAATGTCTTTCGAGCTTGATCCAGGCGAGTAGGTATTATAGCAGGGCGCACTCTGTTATCGTCCATCGATACTATTTGATTGGTCTTGGTATCTGTGGCATTCGTTCCCCGAATTATTCCTGTGCACACTGCGGGCTTCAGACTGGAACACGGCGATCTGATGCAATTTCTGCAACTGTACTACCTTCCCAACCGTGATTGACCACAATAGCAATTCTCGTCAATGTGTACGTATACCCCTCGTCAGCGAAACTCGGGGATGACCTATGTTTACTTCAGGTACACGGCGCTTCCCGCTAATCCGCAAGAATCAATTCATCGTATTTTTACCAGATATCGCGTAGCCTAGGCGCCCATGAAGCTCCTGCGCCAGCGGCCCAGGACGGACGAGACGTGCAGCGTGATCCTGCTGATCGGGCCGCCATATGAGCATACATCTATAGAATGTCACTGTCAGCGACATAAACACACTTCTTTGATACACAAAAGAGTCGGTCGCGGGCCGGTACCCAGTTATGCCATGCTGGTGATATATGATAGAAGTCGGTATGTTGCAGGAAGCATATGATCCGATGTATACATGACATCGCTGTATGGTGCATGGGTCCCGCGAGCAAGTACTCCATTTTTGAGTTCTGTCCCAACTATCCATGTTCATGGCTATGGAATTGAAGGCGAACCAGGTGCATATAGTGTTCACCCGACATTCTACTTCGATTGGACTTGAAGCTTGATCACTGGCATACACAACAAATGTATCAAAACCTAGGGCATGCACGATAGCAGCGCGACGTCGGTGCAAGGGAATGAATTGACCGGTTGCGCGTTCATCAGGTATCAATAATGAGTCAAACGAGCAGACTCACATCCATGAATGGATAAAAAGCGGTGATGTATGATCCGCGGCATGAGCGCTTGAGCTAGCCTTCCATACGGAGATAATGTCTACTAGTCCACCAGTCGATTATTCCAAAATCTTGGAATACTTAGTTGAGCACATGGTAATGAGAACAGGAAAGTCAACATATTTCGAGCCTTTCTAGCTGTGCCGAGTAGATGATGGCCTTTGCAAATCGGTGTGGAGGCCTGAGGACGCATAAAGATAACCGGTAGACCGACTACGCAGGGTCAAGTCCGGTTCTTGTCGGTCACGACATCCAGAATCAAAATAACGTACTTCTTTGAGGCATTTTCGGGGTGTAGCGATAAACAAAACATGTGCTAACCTTAGGGCAAAGGCATCCAACCTCTCATCGGTTTGGGTACGAATGTGAACCGGCCTTTACTAGACGGGGCGGCGGGCTCGCCAACCGTCCGGTCATGGAGCAGAACGAGGGAACAAAGCTGCACGTCGAATTCAGTGTGATATTGTTATCCACCATTCAGTCAAATATGTGGCGCCCCCGCCCTAGTCAAATGGATGGCGCGGCTCCTCTGGAATTTAAGAACGAGGCACGAAGGCCTTCATAGTAGCGGCGGCAATTAATCTCGGCCTTGTCGTTGTCGTGGTGACCTACGACATGTGTCGGTGGTTTTACGCCCATAAGTGAAGATGCGGCTTCACGTGCGGCAGAGGAGATGGGGCTCGTCAAATGCGAAATGACAAATCTCCGCTCGAGACTCCAGTAAGGGGCGGCAGGAGTGCGGGGGACTCTCTTTGAAGCAAAAGCAAATCCATTGTCACAACGGCCTTGGAATCAGGGTGGCGAAATCAACGCACACAGAATAACCAGAAAATGGGGCTTGTCAAATGCGAAATGACAAATTCCCGCTCGAGACTCTAATATCCCAGCAAGAAGTGGCGGGAGTGACGGGGGACTCTCTTTGTTTGAGGAAGCAAAAGTAAATCCAGTGTCATAATGGCCATAGAATTAGAGCGGCAAAATCAACGCACACAGAATAACCAAAAATACTCGTGCATAATTAAGTAGGCAGCTTTGCACAAGGGATAACGATCGCAAGAGCTAACTGCGACCTGCCCAGCCCCGCACGCCGTTTCTCCCGGACATACACGAAATTCAGAAAAATAGAAGATAACATCGGGTAGTGACGCACGAGCAACGGGTACACGATAGCGTCCCTGTCCTTGATCCGCACGAGGCGGGCAGGCCACCGCTCGCGTAACTGTCCCAGCGCACTGCCGAAACACTGGACGGAGTGAGGGGACTCTCTTTGTTTGAGGAAGTAAAAGCAGATCCAATATCATAGTGGCCATGAAATCAGAGCGACAAAATCAACACACACAGAATAACCAGAAATCAGCAGGTAGGCAGCTTTGCACAAGGGATAACGTTCGTAAGATCTAACCCAGCCCCGCGCGCCGTTTCTCACAGACGCACACGAAATTCAGAAAATCAAAATTAAAAAGTAGCGACGCACGAGCAAGGGGCACACAATAGCCGAGACGTCCCCGACAAGTCTGTCCTTGATCCGCGCGAGGTGGGCAGGCCACCGCTCGCGTAACCTGCCGAGTTACCGGACAACCGCCAATCCTCTCGGCAGCGGCAGTAGGATGGGCAAGGCACGGCCCATATAGTTAGCCGTCCGCAGCAACCCGATGTTTGGTCCAGACGGCGGTTGGGGGACACCCAGAGATCCTGTGGGGACTAGCCGAAGTGGGATATCCAACGCATGGAGAGCAGACGGCAAAGGAGGAACGGGGGATGCGACGCCCTCGGCTGCGAAGAAATCAACGCGAAATCGACGGTTGAACGAGAACGATTTCATCAATTGCAGCAAAAAAGACATCATATAATATCAGAAAGATGTCACAGGAGAAGCACGAGGAGCCGGTAGTGGATGTACCGGTGGGGGAAATAATAACACATGAAAGGGAAGAGGGAGAGAGAGAAAATTTGGCTCAGCCAGAAGAAATCAGGATGAAGCACACATACTAACGACATAACCGGGGGGGGAGGGGAGGAAGTGAGTGAGAGACTCAGCGACACCGAGACAGCTCCTCCACCTTCGCATCGAGCTCCTCGTTCCTCTTCAGCAATGCCTCGATGTCGTCATGCAGCCTGCAACAAAATAGGCACGTCAGCACGTACAACAGCATACAAAACACAGAAAACCGCGCCAAGAGGCTTAGAACAAATACATAACACACCGCAAGGAAGAGAAGCACCACTCACTCATCCAGCCACCTATCCAACTCCTGAATCCTCCGCGCCTTCGCAGCCGCGCTCAGTTCCGCCGCGCGGCGGAGCCGCTCGAGCCGCTCGAGGTACGCTGAGGCGTACTGCAGGCCCTCGGCGGCCGCGCGCGCGCAGAGCGGTGTTGGTGTCGCGGTGGGGGGCACGGTGTGGAGGACAGACTCGACTTCTCGGGTGCTGCCGTCGTCCTATGAATAGGTTGGGGGGACAGAAGCCAGTTGGGTTGGGATGATGTGTGAGTGGAGTCGGATGGAATTCAAGGGCGAGCACAGAGCCACGGCAGTCAGCAAATCTCGTTCGACGCCCCAGGAGCAGGATGGAGAAAAGGTAGGGGATTTACCTCGTGCACGTACGCCCCGGGCATGTACCCACTCGTCCCTTCCACCTCCGCCTCCACCTGCATCTCATCATCACCTTCCACCCTCGCGCGCGCTTTCCCATTCCCCTTCTCCTTCCCGCTCCTCGGCTGCTCGACCACGCCAGTCGTGCAGGACTGGCTCGAGCTCGCATTGCAGCTATACCCACTTGTCCCTTCCACCTCCGCCTCCACCTGCATCTCATCATCATCCTCCACCCTCGCGCGCCCCTTCCCCTTCCCCTTCTCCTTCCCGCTCCGAGGCGTGGAGCTCTCTGGGTGCTCGACCGGGGCGGGCAGCTGGCTCGAGCTCTCACTCATCCCTTCCACCACCACCTCATCATCATCATCTTCTTCCACCCTCGCCCGCGCTTTGCCCTTCCCCTTCCCGGTCGGAGAGGGCTGACTCGAGGCGGGCAGATTGTTGGAGGTGGAGGCGGACAGGAACGGGTTCCTGGACACGGACGCGAACGGGTTGGTCGAAGCCGCAGCGAGTAATTTAACGAATGGATTGGTGGAAGTGGTAGTGGAAGTGGGAGCGAACACACTGACACAGTCGTAGTCCCCCGGCAGGCGGGGGGCGAAGGACGAGAGGGAGGGGTAGCGCACCTCCCCGATGCGCGCGCGCTTGGCGGGGGAGGGGTTTCTGCTCCTGTTTTGGTTTTGGGAGGGCGTGCGGGGGTGCCGGTGCGGGGAAGGCGCGTCTACTTCAATGTGATGATCGTCTGGTTCAATATGATCATTCTGCGAGCGTGGCGGGGACGGAAAAGATTCGGAGGCGTGGTCGGTCTGGATGGCCGCGGAGGCTCTTTCGGGTTCGTCTTCGGCGGCAATTTCGTCTTCAGAGTCGGGTTTCTTTGAGGATGAGGGAGGCGCCGGTGGGGGGGAGGCGCTAGATGGGGGAGGGGTAGGAGCTGCGACCTCGAGCGCAGTCTGGATATCCTTAAGCCTGCTTTCCCGGCCGCGGGGCGTCGACGGCGTCCTTGGCGGGTTCACGTTCGCGACCCTCGTTCTCGTAGGCGTAGCAGGCGGCATCGGCGCGTGTTGAGACGCAGGGCTGGCGTACGGAATAGCGGGCGAGCTGAATTGGGAGTCTGGCTGAGATTGGGAGGGCGTGGTGGGCTGGCGGCGGGCGGGGTGGTTGGCTATGATGGGATTATCTGCCCACACTGAGGAGAATTAGAACGGATATGGGTAATTTGGGGGGGAACCGTACACCAGAACTTGCACTTGTTTGGGTCGCTGCTGAATTTCGTGCAGGAGTAAAAGTCGCTGGTAGCAAGTTAGTGAGTTGCATGCATGAATGAGTGGCAGAGCGTACCGGTTGGGGTTGGCGGGGGTGCGACTGGTGCGTTTAGCAGCGGGGACGTTGCAGTAGCAGACGACGGTGCCGTCTGGCCTGACTGGACTGACATCGTGTATTCTGCCGTTCTGTAATCCCTGCGACATGAGAGATACAAAGCAAGCCACTAATTAGAGCAAGGCACTGAGAAGTGGACATGCATTGATGGTGGATCTCAGATCAGGTCTGTGGGAATACAAGTCCGTGGAATAATTGGTCCACGGAGGACCACAAGCACATGACCTCATTCTGCAGTCGACAGTGCCCGACCATGTCTTCCGCCATCCATATCTCGAGCAAATACATCCCATCTTCAGACTCGACCCTACCCGCCCTCGCTCTGCAGGTAACGCAGCTGCTGGGCTCATACATGCTATGGATTGGCACCACCGAAGACCCGCCCGAGCAAGTCGATACTGCCGCTCTGCACGGCGCCCTCGCCAAGGACTGGGCCTGTGCCATGCCGTCCATTAACGTATGTTGCCCTCTGAAGACGTCCATGCAATGCCTGACCCCCCAAAGTCTGCGATGCAGCCGCCGGGCACCTCCATCTTCTCCTCGCCCAGTTCCGACTTTGCGCTCGCCATGGCTCAGCGTCTGGGTGATTGACCGTCCGTTCATCTCTGTCCGGATCTTGTCTGACGAGCGAAATTAATAACCCATCTCTGATCCTCCGCGCACACGCCGCTGTCTTACATCCGGCACCTGCACTGGCTCGGCTCGCCTTACGCAGCAACGCGTTTCAAGAAACAGATATTCTTATCGATCGACGTGCCCCCAGCCTTTGTTTCCCTGGGCCAAGCACCTCGGCTGCTCCTCGCTGTCGAAAGGGCCATTATCGGTGCGCTCAAAGACATGGAAAGTGACCGAGAGTAGTCAGACAGCCGGATCCAGAGGACGTCGATTTATTATAATTTGATGTAGTTCTACGAATAGGATAGATGTGCTGCGTGTTGCTACTGCACAAAGAATATATTGAGGTAGTATAGCCGGATGTGTCATAACACGCCTTGTGGCCAAAAGAGCCCCAATAATCAATACGCATCTGCAACGCATCTCTCGAATCTACTCCCTGCTACGGCCACCGCACGCGAGCTGCTCTCGACGACGACGACGACTGGCTCGACGACTGTAGCGACGGCGACCACCACTGCCAGTGCCCACGCCAGACTCGGAAATTGTGAATATGTCGGAACCTGAACTGGCCTACATGACGGGAACAAACGACGACTTTGATCTTCCTCGCTGGCAGCCTCAGCTTCCACCACCACTCCCGACGACCTACGACGCCCTTTCCTCCTCTGCACAGGCCGCTCAGGCCGCACAAGCCAGCACCAACAGCTCCTATCTCTACCACGCTCCCCCGCCGCCGCCACCGCCAGCAGGAGGCCCGACTCTAGCACACCGTCTGCCACCTCTCGCCCACTCAGCCTCGACGTCGAGCACAACCAGGCCGCCCCGCATCGCACAGCTCGTCGAGCAGGAGACCGGCCAGCACCATCTCGGGCCTATCAGCGCAGGGCTGGGCGCAGGCGCAGCATTTGGGCCGCCGTCCCCGTTCGCGAGCACCCTCGCCCGCAGCGCCTCTCTCGGCGGCGCGACGAGCAGACGCAGGCACCACCAGCACCACCCGGCCGATGACCTAGAAGGCGCGTTCGGCGTCGACACCGAGCACACCCCCGCCTCGCCCGCCCGACCCCCCGGCTCCTTCTACTCCCCCTCCGTCGGCGCGTACCCGCCCGAGCCCCCCGCGAGCGAGGCGTACCAGGACATGTACTTCAGCGGTGCCGGGACGCAGATACCGAAGCGCGCGCAGACGCAGCACCACGCGAGCCCGTCCTCGCGCTCGCCGCACCGCACGGGCTCCTCCAACCCCGCGCTGCTCGACCCTTACTCGCCCCAGCCACCATACTCGCCCACCAACGCGGGGTACGCCTATCCCTCCGACCGCCCAGCGTACTCGCACGCCCGCACGCAGAGCCAGAGCCAGGGCGCAGCCAAGGAGGAGTACCCGACGGTGTCCTCGCCGTACTCGCCGCCGAGCACCGCGTCCGCGTACGGCGGCACGTACCCGATGGACACGTCCACGTCAGCCAACGCGGGCCCGCCGCAGCCCGCCCACGCGCACCTCAGCCCGCAGCCGTACATCCGCCCCTCGTCGCTCTCCACGCCCGCGAGCCCGCTCGGCTTCGCGCATGCGCAGAGCCCGCACTATTACCCGCAGGACGAGCAGGCGATGGCGGTCGACGCGGCGGCGGGGTTTAGGCGGGTGCGGGACCAGCGGGATTTGAGGCCGAATGTGAACCCGCAGCCGGCGGGGAGGAGGATGGACAGCGAGGGGACGTGGCTTTCGGTGCGTGCTTGGTTTTTCTGCTTGCGTAGACGTGCGGGATTGTAACGGATGTGCGCGTGTGGCGCTGCAGCCGCTTAGACAGCTTACGACGAATGTTGTGGATACGTTCCACATTTGCAACCCGCAGTTCCGCTACGAGTCGGCGCATAATCCGCGGCGGGTGTTGACGAAGCCGAGCAAACCGTCCCATAACGATGGGTACGATAACGAGGACTATGACTATATCCTCTATGTGAACGACTGGCTGGGTACCGAGGAAGGACACAAGTAAGCGATAGCCATCCGGCGATGTGCGGTAAATCTGAGTCGTGGTTTGAAGCAGGTACTTGATTCTGGATGTCCTGGGTCAGGGAACGTTTGGGCAGGTGGTAAAGTGCCAGAATATGAAGACACATGAGGTTGTTGCGGTGAAGGTGGTGAAGAACAAGCCCGCGTATTTCAATCAGAGTATGATGGAGGTGACGATCCTGGAACTCGTGAGTACTACCGCTCGCATCTTCCAGGTGCACTCGTTCTGATTCTCCTCTACCAGCTTAACAACCAATGTGATCCAAACGACGAACATCACATTCTCCGCCTACGAGACTCCTTTATCCACAAGAACCATCTGTGCCTCGTCTTCGAGCTGCTCTCGTCGAATTTGTATGAGCTTATCAAGCAAAATCAGTTCCAAGGCCTGAGCACCCAGCTGGTCAAGGTGTTCGCGGCGCAGCTCCTGGATGCGTTGACAATCCTCAAGGACGCGCGGTTGATACACTGCGACTTGAAGCCTGAAAACATTCTGCTGAAATCGTGCGTCCTTCCATGTTCGTGTTTTTGGATACGTTGTCGATTTTAGGACGATGGCAGACTTTCGTCGCCGCAGATCAAAGTGATCGATTTTGGGTCGGCGTGCCACGAACGACAGACGGTGTATACGTACATCCAGTCTCGATTCTATCGCTCGCCGGAAGTGCTACTGGGGAACCCTTACACCGCTGCGATCGATATGTGGTCGCTGGGGTGTATCGTGGTGGAGCTGTTCTTGGGATTACCTCTTTTCCCGGGAACGAGCGAGTACAACCAGATCACACGTATAGTGGACATGTTGGGGTATGTTGGTCCCTGCGTCTTAGCGTAGCGGTGGCTGATGTTTCGTGCAGGATGCCTCCGTCGCACATGCTGGAGTTTGGCAAGCAGACGAATCAGTTCTTCGACAGTTATATGGATATGTACGGGCAGAAGAAGTATCGGCTGAAGAGCTTGGAGCAGTATTCTCGGGAGCATAATACGCAGGAGCAGCCTGGGAAGCAGTACTTCAAGCATAATACGTTGCCGGACATCATCAATAATGCTCCTATACATAACTACAAGTCTTCGTCTAGGGGAAGCAATCACGAGCACGAGAAAGGTACGGGTACTCCGTCAAAGATGCATCCCAGTCTAATGCTGTTCTGCAGAGATGGCCAACAGAGCGTCGTTCATCGATTTCTGCCATGGATTGTTGAACCTGGATCCAGTCGGGCGATGGACACCACAGCAGGCCAGGCAGCATCCATTCATCACTGGTGAAAAATGGACCGGCCCTTGGCAGGTGGGTCGATTATCGATACGAAACATGTGCGGATGCTAATGCTATTTCATAGCCTTCAGCGGTCGTTCTGTCGCATAGTGTCTCTCCTCCAAAGAACACCACCCCAGACCCAAAGCGGCCCTACGGTGGTTTGGTTCCCTCTCAGCCCAAGGGCCAGAGGGCATACCAGGATGCTGCCTCTTACAATCAACAACTGGCTCAACACCAGGCATATACCGCTCAAGCTGCCACGCAGGCGGCTAATAGTGCGTACGCGCGTAACCCGTACATGCAGCCCTCAACGTCACAACCCTCCTCGGCCTACACTTCGCCTCCCGAGTCCGCCAACCCCGCGTTCCCTCAGCAACAGACCCAATACTCGTCTCAGAACAATGGGCACCGGGGATTGGCGGATCAGACATCACATGGCCACTTGGCCATCAATACTTCCGTATCGCAATACCCTAGTGGCGGTGGCGGCGCCAATGTGAGTGCGCACTTGGACTCGGGCCCTCCGTCGGCGACATACTATCCTGCTTCTCGAGCACGGGCTAATACGGTTAATCAGATCGATGTTGTGCCCCCTGCCTTAGCGCGGTTACGGCACATGACGCAGGACGTTATCGGTGGTCGCAATGCTCTAACGCCGGTGTTGAACCGCGAAGATGCGTTGAAAGAGTGGGAGCGGAGGCAGTCTGGTAAGGCGGCGGCTGCACAGCCTTATCCGCAGTTGGAACACCTGCACCAGCAGGCTGAATTGGCTGCCTCTGGGGGACTGTACAACTGGGGACATGCTAGTGCGCCTACTCGGTATCACCCGCCAGGCACGTCCAAGCTGGCGCAGTCTTATCACCCTACTGCTGCCCTGGTTGATGACGACCGACGGGATGCTATCATGTCTAACGTGCGATCTGCCGCGCGGGGAGATGGTCAAAGCTTTGGCGGGTCTGCGGCTAGCCAGAGCTATTCAGGCAGCGGAGCTAGCCGGTATGCAAACGCGAGCTACAGTCAGCAACAAAGTCCAACGTCTCCATTCGATTCTATTGAGCGAAGGACCGATATCGGGACGCTGTACGTACCAATGCAGCCGGACCATTACCAGCCGTATCCGGGTGCAGCCGCAGGTGCAGGTGCAAGTGCGGGATCACAGCAATCGCGTCAGTCAGCACAAAATTTAGCTCCTTCGTTCTACTCGGGAGGTGTAGTCGCAGCTGGGCAGCCATCCAATGCCGTGGGCGCTCAACGGAACCCCTTTGGTGCCGTGGATGGAGGGCAGGGGTCAGTGAAGGATAGTAGAAGACATAGCGGAATGGACATATGGCCCCGGTGAAGTGCTCGTGGGTTTTGTATGTTAATCTTCTTTTTCCTGAATCCTTCTCCAAACACACATCTCTTGATCATGACAATGCCTGATTCAATGCGCGATCACATGCCATTTCGCTATAACATGCCGTTTCGAATCTATTCTGCATGCATTCTGACTAGCTATCATTGGGCACCCTCGCAATGTATTCTCGCCAACCAAGCGCTGAAGCAATGATGTTTCCTTCATGAAGGATCTACCCGGTTCTCTATTGGAGAATGTGGATGGAAATGGCACTTGCGGACAGCAGGCATACATAGGAGAGATGCGACGGTCGGACGATAGAGTAATAGACCTGCCAGCGGCAGTGGGTATCTAGGTTTCGTCTTTCCTGTAGAGTTGATTAGAATTCGCCCTTTCTATTGCGAAGTTGAAATAATCCTGCAGGTTTCATAGCCGATGTCGGATCTGGGTTCGAGAGCTTCTTGAGTCTTCTTGCAACGATGCAAAAGAGACTTGCAGCTGATTCCCTGGAGGGCAAGGGACCGGTGTGCATGGACCGCTCAAAGCTTCTGTGGGCTCTGAGTTGACGAGTCACGACCAATAGCGATGCGCGGTATGTTTTAGATGCGTACAACGGGCACCCACTCCTCCGATGTTCTATTGGATCTGGCCGCACACCTTAAAACCTTGTGTCCACGCCATTGACGCGAGTCCGACTTTCTATTGGCAAAGCCCCACGATTGGTACGGCGTTCGCAAGGCTCGAGTTGTCTGTCGACCAATTGCACCTGCATCCAATCAGAGTCGCCGAGAACCTTCCTGAGGCAGTGGTTTATTACGGCGTGTTGAACGCCCACGCATCGTAGGTTGGTTTTCTATGGTCGTTCTTCTACAGCGAACCAAAGATCTCCTCAACTTCCCAAGCCCCCGCCCAATAGCGTACCTGGCATTTCAATCCTTCCTTCTCGCCTTCCTTTGCGATGCGACGCTCTAGGCCGCGAAATTTCCTGCAGAGGATCATGTCCTGACTGTAAAACGGATGGTGCCTCAGTTAGGTTGCGTGGTTCGAGATGTACGCGGTATATGACAAAGAATGAAGAAATGGTTGGGTTGACATCAGGAAACGACGGGATGAGGTTTGATGTGATGAGGGGCTGTCAAAGAACGCAATAACGTACCTCCGCAACCGGAGAATGGGGCAGAAGTCGTTCGAGCCATCGCCGACGTAAATAATGCGGTCGAAGTGCACGCCGTGGCGTTCTAGAAAGGCGTCGAGCTCTTCGCCTAGATACGGCATGCGTCGGCGTGAAAATCAGGTGTTTAAGCATGCCGTGGAGGGAACGTACCCTTGCACATGTTTGGCGAGCACCCGACTTTGCACTGGTGCTGGTAAGGCGCATCGGGTGCGATTCGTCTGCGGACCTTGAGAAGACCGTTTGGGTCCCATTCTGCGGGATTCGTGACGATCTCTTCGAAGAGGTCTGAGAGGCCCTTGGACTGGGAGAGGTATCAGTAAAGTTCCTTTGGTATTACGCGGAAAACATTCGAAAGGGAGAGAAACAGACTTTGAGAATCGTAGAGATGAAGATCGAATTTGCGTTGGATAGACAAAGGAACGAGGTCTTTCCCCCAGCCTTGAGGTTCTGCACCGCGCGGACCATGGCAGGGTGCTGGTGAGGGATTCACGCATGCGTACCCGTTAGATTCAGACCACTCGAGTCAGATATGGGATCAACGCACGAATGGCATTGTCCTCAAGGCTTCCTCGATCTGCTCCCGTTTCCCCCCTCTAGCATGGAACTCTCTTAATGACTGAGCCCTTCAGGAGCACTCGTTCGAATCATGGGGACATGAAAGCGTTAAGCCACACTCACACCAAGTCTGTCCATTGGACTTCATCCTTCAGGTTCTTCATTTTCCTGCGCAGATCGGGAGCATTGACCTCGAAGATCCAGCGGTCGGTGTCCTGGTCCGCCATCGACCTGGATTGCTAACGTTGCACACATTGTTCAAGCCTCAAGCAAGAGCAGTACAAACCAGTCGAAGTCGAAGACAATTAGCTGGCGTCCCACTAGACTAGCCATGGTAGGAGAAAGAGGAAGAGACACAGCAAGATGCAATCAAAGGCCGCATAAATGCCATCCAGGAATTTGATGATCGTTGTCTTGATTTGGAAGGAGACCTTCCTGATTAGGAGACCATACCTGCACAGTCGACACGTGAAGACACGTGCGTCTCTCCGTCATTCATAACACACGCAGTGTCCAAGCTGCATTGACTTGCTAGCCATGGACAATTTCTCTGGTGCTCTAGCAGCATGGAAGAGTATGTTCAAGTGGACAACTTGTCTGCCGTATGCGCTGCAACTCACGCACTCTAGACATCAACTTCTCCGAGCTCCAGAAGACGTTGGACGCGCAGGGGATTGAACTAGTTGAGAACCAGAAGGAGAGCATTGTAGGACGAAAAGCATTAGCGGACAGGACCAAAGGTACGCTTTCACAACTTGAGACTCGTCATTTCGAAGAGTGATCCTGGGCTACGAAGAGTTCAAGAAGATACCGGACGAGGAGAAGCTGACTGCGTTCAAGGGTCTCCTGAAGTGTGCGTATGAATGATAAATGTCCTCTATTAGGCCCAATCACGTCGCATGTCTACAGCTTACCAAACTGAAATTGATAACCTCACGAAGCGGTCCAAGTTTGCGGAGAATGCCTTCTTGAGCGTGTACAAGGTCCTGGCGGAAGCGCCAGACCCATATCCCCTCCTTGAGGCTGTCGTTGTGCGCTCTAATATCCACCTTCCGCCTCCTCTGACTTCACTCACGAGCAAGCGGCTCATTAGGACCAAACAGCTCAACTAGCCGAGACCGCCGAACTCCAATCCTCCGTAGACCGACTGCGCGAAGAGAATGCTTCGCTCAAGCAGAAAGTCAACGACCTTAATGGATTGGAGGTGAGAGCGAAGAAGGCAGAGAGTAAGGTCGAGACGTTAGAGGCCAGGGTGCGTGCGTGCTTCACCTGTCTCTGGGATGATGATTAGGGTCTAAACGGAAGGGGCTTGTTAAAGATGGAGGACGTGATCCAGGAAAAGGTCCTTCAGAAGGAGAACGAGTTGAATGCGACATACGATGAGAAAATGAGGAACTACGAGGAGCGGTACGTGACATAGCTCCCTCTGCTTCCCATCTTATACTTACCGTTTCGATACTTCTCGTTATTGGGTGCTATGCGTTTCTTCATTTCTCTTGACTATGAATCTTACTACTACCGCACCGTTTTGTGCACATGAAACTACTGGTTTAGCGAACAAGACCTCCAACGCCAATTGTCCCTCTCCCGCACGCAACTGCGCGAGCTCCGCATGTCCGTAGAGACCAGCCAGGCCAAACTCCTCAATCAGACGGAGAGGCAAGGTACGCTTGCACCTCAGACATTCTAATGGCAATGCTCATATCCGAGCAAATCTCTGAAAACCTCGAATTGCCCAATATTAACGCGACTTATATACACTTAACATTGACACGAACTTGTGAACTCCCCGCCATCACCCGACATCGATATGAACCCCTTGGTACTCATCCAGATCAAGAGACGATATCCAAACTGGCTGAGATGGATATGCTCGTCGCGGACCTCGAGCGCGCGAATAGCAGGGTTGTGACTGTTGAGAGGAGAAACGTACGTCCACCCCTTGTGCTCCGTTACTCCGGCTTTGTTTTTGGAGTTTCATTGTCTCTTATTACAGGAACTGCTACGTGCAGAGATTGAGAACATGAAGAGTGGGAGCGGTACCTCCGAGCGGTACGTCTCCCCCCTGCCCTGTGCATGGCCTCCGTTCCACTCAATATTAATCTGGATTCTGAAATGAACGCAGAGTTCAGTCATTGGAAGAACAAATCTCGTCTTTGGAGGCCGAGACCGAGCGGCTCGCTCGCTCTTTGGATGCTCAAAGAGAAGCAACTGAGGAGGTGCAGAGGGAGGCGCGAAAGAAAGTGGAGGCAATACAGAGGGAGATGGAGAGCCAAGAGGCGGAGGTGAGGAGATTAAAAGGACGACTGGAGGAGATGAAGGATTATGACGAGGTCAAAAGGGAGTTGGACATTCTGAAGGTATATGGTTTCATATACACGCGACATTTGCAGGGATACTCACGGGAGACTGACACTACCGATTTAGTACGTCGAATTCGGTGGAATGGACCAGGATGAGGAGGACGAGGCTTCGAGGGTGAATGGCTACACAGTGGATAACTCTCTAGGCTTAGCGCTGCCAAGCCCCAATCCGAATGCGGACAAGGGGGACGGGGATCGAGCCAAATCGTTGGAAGTGCTCTTGGCGAGCAAGAACAAGAGGATATTGGACGAGCTGGCCAAGTTTCGGGTGCGTCCGAATAGTGTCCTGTTTCTCTGATTTAACTTAATTTCACATCTGTGCACGTTTCTGCCCTCGATTAGATCGACTACGCAGAGCTGGAAGCCTCCGTGCAGCGCACGCAGACTGAGCTCGAGCGCGCGACGACGGAGCTGGAGAGGCAGAAGGCGCTGAATGAGCGGCTGGAAAACGACTTGGTGCAGATGGATCAGCACAAGAGCCAGGGGCCGGACGATTCCGCCAGTGCTGGCGAGCTGGCGCGGAAGGAGAGCGCGCTTGCTGGGCTGGACTTGGGCAAGAGAACGTCAAACGGGGTCATTGTTCGGCTTGATGTTGGTTAGACGTCTTACTGAAACTGTGACTAGGACTCGCCGGCGAGGACGACGCCCATACCGTTCACGTCATCCGCTGACACGTCCATATTGCCTATTGTCACGAGTCAGCGGGACCGGTTCAGGCAGCGTAACGCCGAGCTCGAAGAGGTTCGTCCTGCTCTACTTCCTCCGTTCCAATTTCACGTCAAGACTGACATGATATGGTGATTGATGTAGGAGCTCCGTAAGCAGTTTCAAATTATCTCCGAGTTGCGCACAGAGATCAAGACACTGCAGGCCGATAATCTTAAGCTATACGAAAAAGTACGGTACATGCAGAGCTACAGAGAGGAATCGTCGCGCAGGCACGCCATGTCGACCTTGGACCCGCTACCTGGGAATGGCGATGTGGCAAACGATGATATGAGCAAGTACCGGACGAGGTACGAAGAAGCTATGAATCCCTTCGAAGCTTTCCGCGGGCGGGTGAGTCAGCCTATGATATGTCTCCTGATGAAAGAACGTAACCATTAATTGTGGTGAATTTACAGGAGGCAGCAAGGGCCTATGGAAACCTCAATCCGATGGAACGAGGTGTCCTTGGGCTTACACGTGCGATTTTGGGTAACCGAAGAGCACGGAACGCCTTCATCTTCTACGCCCTTGCCTTACACATGTTGGTCATGTATACCACCTATGAGTGCACAACATCTGGAGGGACGCAGTTACAAAAACAGCCCGTTCCACATTAGGATGCCAAAATTTGTCGCTTGACAGTAATTATGGATTTACATGGATGCTCCTTTACGTACAATATGCGCTTGTAGTATACTTCGTTGCGGACGTAATGGTCAGTTCAACCGTTTCAAGTCGTGCCATGCGAGAGGGATGAGAGCAGGCTAGCAAAGTCCTTGAGCAGTCTTGACACTGACTGGTTTTCTGGTGCGGTGAAGCGCGAGAGCCTTCTCGACAGCATCCATGAGAGGTTTCATGGCCTGACCACTGGAGTAAGTATACTACACTGAACACGACGGAGATAACATACCGCTTGGACACGACTAGGGTCGACGCCCTCAGCATGCGCAGCGCGCACTAGTGCATCGACCTTCTCATGAGTTTTCGCAAGGTACCCAGCCATCTTCGCGGCTTTTGCAGCCTTCTGCGCTGACGTCGGCGGATTCGCCGATTGCAGGTCGCTCAGTGGCGGATAGATTGCTGACCAGAATTGCCGCAAGAACTCGTTGGCAGCTGTTTGGCATGTTGTCATTTGACGCAAGAGTCCTTCTGGGATGTCGTCTAGGGAGAGTATGACTTAATCCGCGAGCAATGGACGCTAAGGGGTACCCACTTTTCCGTGTTTTGGTCGTGAGACGAGCCTGCACGCTGTGCGTCATCGCAACTACAGAGGCATCGCCCGCTTTCTTGTCCAATTGAAGCTATAGTGAGGCTGTCAGTGGAGGAGAGCTCCTCTATCTCCTGTGACCCTCACCTGACTCAAGTTCTCTGCCCATTCGTGCAGATTGTCTTTTGCTTCGCGTAAGACGGCTCTAATGTCCAGTTTCTACACGCCGCAGGGAGCCGTCACATTGCGCCCTGGTTGGAATTGCCCGGCCGCGAACTCACATGTTTTGATGCATCTTCCGATGCTGTGCTCTTCATACCGCCTTCGAAATACCGTTGGCGATCTTGCATCTCTAGAATAATACCGGCTGCATCTCGTGAGTCGTGCAGATCTTCTAGGTCAATTTGTGCGTAGTAATCGCGCATCTAGTGTCAAGTAGTGAGATTGACAGTCTCACAGGATAAGGATGTTAGCTACGTACATGTGACGCATCATCATCGATCCTTCGCCGTTTTGCCGCCCCCTGACCATCCCCTCTAACATGAAATATGAGTATGCGTACATAGCAAATCGATCATAAGGCCGCACATTGCAGATTTCAGAAGACGCTCCGAATGTTCATTGAATTTCCGAATGAGTGGGAGAACACCCTTTTGCTTCCCTGCTTGCATCGTGATATCTTTCTCATTACCAGTCTACGATAACGGCCATAGTCAGATCAAGATCGCGTGTAATAGACAGCTCCCTGACAGCGTCGTGATCTTCCTGGGTGGCACCGAGATCTATGAACATTTCTACGTCTTCGTCCCGTTGTCGCCGTGGCTCCAGGTCTGTGAGCAGATAAGAATCAGAGTTGCGACAGGATAAAGAAAGACTCACCATTGTCCTCCTTTTCTAGATACTTATCAAATATTGGGTCGTCCTTGACCACGTTCTGCGTTGCGCTAGACCGGATGGATGCTCGATGCGCATGAAACAATTTTGACTGGAAATATCTTCTCCAGAAATCCGACTCGTTCAGCTGGCAAAGGAAGCAAGATTAACTTTGAACTGCAGATGAACGTGATGGCGTGTCATACTGGTTTGGGTACGTTTTCATTGTACGCCTTAGCTACGACTGGGAATTCCTCAAAGATATCATGTACCAACTGTGGCGTAATGACTATCTTGACATCGCCGCCTTCGACTGCCTGAGGTCGTGGATCAACCAATGTTCCAGGTCGACCGCGTTTCTGACTGTCTGCCGCGGACTGAGCAACAAGTAAATGCTTCGAGCACAATAATACGCGTCAGGACAAGCTCTATGCGCCAAACCGATAAATCAACTTTACCTCTCGACCATCCCAAAACTCAGATTCTGTAATTTGCCCGGACATGACTAGCTCCCTGTGCAGTGCGGCCAGCTCAGGGTTTGCGACGAGCACCTTCTTCCTCAGCTTGATGTCATCTGCTGTTAGCCCATTGGAGGGCCCCGGTGTCGTACCATTACTGACCACGCTCGTGGCTCGAGACAGAGGTGGTGGAACCCGACCAGGAGCGGGAGTTGCACTGGCAGAAGGACGTACAGGTGGTGGGTGACCATTCACGGGCGTGGGAGGGGCCGACGCGATTCCTGGTTTTGGTGTTGGGGCATCCGCAGAGCCACGATTCCGCGAGATGATGTTGGTAAGCTCTCGTTTGAACGTTTCTCGTTCCGAGAGCGCGACCGGTTGAGCGGCCGTGAAGGTGAAGTTGTGGCCGCCACTGTCCTTGAAGAGGCCAACTTTCAATCTGACTTGGGGTGAACCTTCCTTACTACAGAATAATGCTATGATTCCCGATTGCGGACGCGTAGACAAACGGTACGGGAAGCGGGTTCAGCAAATTGCATGTCATCTCAAACTTTGCAGGCAGGCTTACAAGCGAGCTCAATCTGGGGTATCCTTACGCTAGGTGCCTTCTTGTCATGCTGAGTCCACTGCAAATATGTTTCGGAGAGCTCAAGCAGACCAGGAGTCTTCTTGTACGATGCTTTAGCAGCACAGACGGTTGAGGGAGGCATACGCGACGCCACAGCAGGCTCCGGTATACATATTAGGTAAGCAGAGTGGTTTCGGCTTTTACCATTGGTCAGGGAAGGATTCAAGTTGCACTAGAATCCAACATCATGAAGTAGTCAGTACTCCTAAGCAGCACTACAATATATCTACTAAGATAGCATCACATTCACCATTTAGTGATTGCGCCTTTCGCAAACCACCATAAATCTTGTCTATTCGGTACGATTGGCCCTCCAGGCCACCGAACAGAATTCTTCTTCAGGAAATCTATGATGCCCTCCTCGACCTCTCCGCAGAGTTATGTCCTTGTATGTAACTCTGTGCATTATAGAATTACTCTCTGAAACATTACTACGATCTGTTATGTTGCCACAGGACTTCAACCCGGCGGAAGCAGGCTGTAATGCCACATTAAATTAGGCCTTAGTCAGCCTGAGATCGGCCACGGAGTCAGTTAAACATGATGGTAAGCCACAGTACTAGCATGCTTCTCGTGGGCGAGAAATATATACCATATCCTCCCAGAGCTCGAATGACGACGATCCGCTTCCCATACTTGAAGCTTTCCTAGTTAACGTTGCCCATTGTCAATAGTAGCAAACTGCGCCGCTCTTCTTGAGTAGGTGACTGGTGCGTTGATATCAACGCCGTTATTTGATCGTTCATCCGACCATCTATCGTCCGCCATACAGTTTATTTCAACCATCCGCATCGTGTGTAGCACAGTAAGTGCATGACGTTATCCGTGGAGCAAGGCCGCCATATGGCGACCAAAGGTAAGACAAGGGTGGCTTTAATTCACGTCTCATTCCGTGCCATAAATGATACTATGGAGACCCGACAGCGTTCCTGGCTCGGGAAAATGGATGAACTCACATTATTAATCTTTGACTAACACTGTGGGAAGTAAAGCCACTTTGAATGATTGGCTAAACCAGTACGAATACATAGGCAGAGCCAGTCATGTAAAGTGGCTTTGCCAATTATCTACATAATTGGCAAAGCCAATTACAGGGGTGACATTTTCCCTATTAGGAATCATTGGCTTTGCCAATTATTTTCGGTCACCTCACCACTTGTTTCTCGTGACTATGACATTGATTCTCCATAGCTGTGCCTTGCATTCAAAGTGCCATTTCCATGGTTATCCATTGCTATGTACATTGGTTTAAACTGAGAATTCCCGTAGCTAGCCGTGGTTTCATCAATCACGTTAATATATTATTATAGGGAGATACAGCCCATGTATTGATACTATGTACTGCAAACACCCACCCCTGGTACATTACCCTCTTCTACTCGTCAACACGACGAGTCCCTCGACTCCGTATCTGCCCGCGTGAACACGAAGTCAATCACAGACGCAAACACAAACGCAAAAAAGCTCAGGGTCAGACTAAAAATGCTCAACAACAAAAACAATAAGAAACACACCTTCGTCAGGCTTCGCGAGGGACGTGAACATGAAGTAGTACGGGTTCTGCAGGAAGGAGGTGGCGTACGAGGGGGGTGGGGTGGGTTGCCGTGTCTGCCAGTGTTGGTGTTAGTGTGGGACGAAGAAGAAGGACAAAGGAAGGGGGAAAGAAAAAGGAAAGAAAAACGCACCGGCAGTATGACTGACATACCCCAAGTCGCTCGCAGAGCTGCCGCTGGAGGCAGGTGAGTGGGGCTCGCGCAGCGCTGCGGGGTCATGCACGCGGAGCTGGATGATGGGCGGGGGGTCGATGGGGCGGCGTTCCGCTGTACGATGTTGGTTCATCTGTGCGTGAGAGCAAGGGAAAAGGAGGACACATACCCCCGATGCCGCACATGCGCGCCTGCTTGGGCTCCTGGCGCATGGTGAGCTCGTAGTGGCTGGGTTGGTGGAGCACGGTCGTGTCGCGAGAGTGTGTAAGGGCGTGGGCGGAGACATAGAGGCGGCGTGGGTGGGCCCGGGAGGTAGACGGCGGTCAGATTGATGTGAGCCGAGGGAGGGGTAAGTACTCACAGGTGGTCATCGGACAAGTCCTCGTAGCATTCACGGTGCGCCCGTGCTCTGCCTACGTTGTTCTTGACACACAAAGGACACAGAAAAATACAAGACACGCACCCGACATCCGGGAACAGCGCGAAAGGGAGGACCGGCCCCCCCACTCCCACGTGGACGAGCTGGATGCACGAGGCGAGGGCGTTGGCGGTGATGTTAGTGTGCGCGGATGTGTAGGATTGTGTTGTCGAATTCTGAGTAGGGAGTAGCTGAGCTGAGTTGAATTGAGTTGAGTTGAGTTGGGAGATGATATGATATGAGATGAGATGAGAGGGGGAACGTGGGGGAGGAGGAGGGAGAACGCACCAGTTGTGAAACACGCACCGGGGATGTCGAGACGGGTAGTGAACATCCGAGTCGCGGCCTCACAAAACTTCACCTGCTGAGTGCTTGAGATACTGCTTCGGCTGCGTAGGGAGAGGATGACGTCTAAAGTCGCTATATGCGCAGTCAGTCTCTATATGCGTGGTCAGTCTCTATATGCACATCTCAGTCACACACCTCGACGCCATTAGCACATACCTCCAAGTCACCCGCCTGGTCCATGGGAGAATGAACAACTAAGTCTAACACCGCCTGCATGTGCGCCAAAAGAGTCTTCGTCATCTGCTGGAGAGGTCTTTGATTGGATCGCAACCGGATCTCAGTCCCGAGCATCCAATGGGCCTTTGCAGGTATTGCTGTATATACATCTATCCAAGTCCGAGTAAGTTGGCAGCATTGCGAAAAGTCGTCAGCACTCACGTTCCAGCACTGTCCAACGACATCCATTTGCACTTGGAAAGATGGCATCTTCGGCACTTCCAGGGCCAAAGGGTCATAGACACGGGTGCAGTTGTGACACTAAGTATCTCAATGGCGTGCGAAGGACCAACACGACAACATGTAGCGGCAGGAGGAGAGAACTGGAGAGCGGGACAGAGTCGCGTCCCATAGTAAGCAGGACTTTTGCACACCGCGGCGTCATGATCACGTGATGGGAAATATTTGGTTGTACTTGGCGGTGGCGCATCAACGCAAAAGCTCCATAAATTCATCACAAATCATTAGAAATTCCAGGAAAATCACAGAAATTCCAGAAAAATCAGAATAAAATCACAGTCATGGGATTTATTTAGTACAATCTGGTATACACCAAATAATACTATACTTCACTATCACTTCGGGAAGACGTGTGCATTGCGTGCTGGATTGGTGACGAGTCTACGTCGAACCCCATGGTCGATAAGTCGTCGTCGTGGTGAATGGTTACCGACGGTTCGAGCGTGGCAACCGCCGGTTGACAATCATGCTATATTCAAAGGTATACTGTCTAAGTACACACAGAAACCCGAGATTCGCGGCGCTGGAAGGTGAATCACACCTGGAGACTGCTCTATGAGGTCAGGCAGTGCATCAACAGTACACCACTGTAAATAATTGGCAAAGTCAATGGTACCACCCTAGTCACGAAAAATAATTGGAAAAACCAATACCGGCAAAGCCAATTATTGTCCATGGCCACGAAATCATTGGCTTTGCCAATGATTTTGTAAAATCACTGGCAAAGCCAATTATACAAAATGGCTTTACTTCCCACAGTGTAACTCGATCCGCGAAGATAAAATACAGGCTTTAAAAACTTCCCTGTGCTCTTGATAGGCTCCCAGGAGTCCTGTTTTTTGTAATTTGGGTAAGATAATCCGGTTTAGACTGAGTTACAAGCGGTAGTAACGGCTCCATCCTGTCAGAGTTCGCCTAGAAAGTCTGGAGAATGAGACTTTCAATGACAGCTGCACGGCATATGTCGGGTTTAGTAGTGCATTCGAGATGGAAATCTGTCATTCTATGACCATAGCATTCTGTTATGGCGTAACTATAAGCCACAAAGGTGTGCAGACTTTCCAGACAAGAAGCAGAGGATACAATGCCGCGGCAACACTGGCAGCAGTTTGACGGATGTGAAGATGCCGTGTATACCGTCAATTTCCAGAGACCGAATATCGGCGCTCTGAGGTTTGGATGGTGTTTGTCTGCATCACCTCGAGACTTGAGAAGCAGCCTTGAGCGAACTGCATCTCGGAAAATACTCCGTCGCTATATATTGGATATCCAGGAGGTCAATCAAGACTCGCTTTACTGATGCACAAGTGCCGCGGAAGGTCCAGAGCGACATAGCCAAGTCACAAAGAACTGCCATTCTGCGGTTGCTTCTAGTCGAGATCCCATCCCGTCTGAACGAGACTGTTCCCCGGCTACCAACGAATGGTGAGGTCTAGAGTTAAAGATCGCAACTGGCCGCCACAATTTACAAACTTGAGCCCAAAGGACATTCCACAATTAGACGTCAAGAATCTGGAGAATCACCTGAGCGCTGATGCCATCTATTTCACGTAAGGAGCAAGAACGTGGGCAAATTCATTGCGCGTACAAACATCGTTAACGTTCATATACACAATCTATCCAGACCATGCAGACCATGGCCATACATTACACATTAAGTACGATGCAGTCGTGTATATGCATCCTACGATTGTAACGTAGGCATACTAATAAATAGGAAGGAGCACAGCACCTCATCTGGATCTTTAGCGCTCTACCCAAACTAACCATCAAACAACAGCGTAGCACCAGCCAGCCAAAAATCGACGAACGAAAAGAGTACCCAGTCGTGATCAGCATGCAACAGATGATAGGTGTAGCAAGGGCAAGGGGGAGTTAAACGACGCAGGAGACAGGACTAAGGTGATGATGAATACGATACAATGATGAACAGTGTCCATTGTTTGGATGATGATGATTGCTTTGGTCCTCCATGCTTCCTCTCGAGGTAACGCAAGGCCGCCTTTTGCAATTGCCCCGAACCAACACCTCGGCGTGCTTCCCTTTCCCCAGCCACCCACAACACAGGCCGTCGATCCTGGTTTAAGATCACCAGAACAGAAAGCCAGAGAAGCTCCGAACATGCGGACCCCCGACCAGAAGGGACGCAGAACAACATAGATAGCAGGGCACGAACCGAGGACACCAGAAGCGAACGACAGAGGACACGCCGCGCGAGCCTTAATTCAATCCTTGCTTGAGACCGAAAATACCAGTTAATCTTCTAGCCGAGACAGTCAGTGGGCCACCAAAACCGAAAATAGGGGCCCTCATTCGCCGCGGCACTATCTCACAGGAGGGGGGGAACCTGTCAGAAATCATGACAGCGCCTTCTCCCCCAACACCTCCATCCGTTCCTTCTCTCTCGAGGCTCGCTCCTTAGCCTCCAGTGCTCTTGCCACCCATTCAGGCATATCCACCTGCCGTCGTGAATCCTCGACTAGGAACGGGTGCTCCAGCAGCTCCTTGTACGTCGCGCGATCTTCTGGCCGCTTCATCATGCACCGCGCCACCCAATCTCGAGCAGTCTCACTGAACTCGGCGGGTAATTGTGGAGGGTCGCCATGCACAATCGCAGTCAATTGCGCGAAGACGTTGGAATACGTTTCGGGCGGATATGGATAGTGGCCCAGAGCCATCTCGATCGTGGACAGTCCTAGTGACCAGACGTCGGAGGAAACGGTGTAGGTAGGAGAAGTGTTGAGCGATTCTGAACGGATTCTCTCGGGCTGCATAAGCCATCAGATAACATTGTAGCTTGATATGAATGTAGCACTCACCGCCATATAACTCTGACAACCAATATTCGTCTTCGCCAAACTCTTCTCCAACTGGCCGCTGACACCAAAATCACATAACTTAATCTCCCCCCTCCGATTTACAAGCACGTTCGTCGGCTTAACATCACGGTGCATTATCTGCAGCTCATCCTTCAAGAACTTCAGCCCTCGCACCATACTGCCTACCACCCTGGCCAGTACCTGCTCTGGCACCCCGCCCGTCCGCTTCCCGCTGAATATCGGGTTTGGCAGGGTCAGCTGGATGCTAGTAGGATCTGGCATTTGTGTCGTATCCATGGGATCCTCTGGAGGTGCCTGCGGTGTTGTACATGGTGAATCACGTCCGTATGCTTGGAGTTTGTCCATAGACCCTGCGTCCATGTACTCCATACAGTAGTAAACGCAAGATTCAATGAAGAAGGCGCCATAGAACTCGACGATTTCCGGCGCCACTGCCCTGTGTAAGATGTCGAGCTCCATAATAATAGCATTAAGTTTCGCTTGATCAAGTTCCAGGCGAATTTCCTGGGATAACCCTATCAGAACAGATTGTATGACTCGAGAGAGGAAGGTATTACCTTCATTGCCATCGCCACATTTGTCGGCTTATGCAACACCTTCTTCACCGTCCCGTAATTCCCTTTCCCCAGATCCTCATAAAGCTGTAATTGGTCCATCGTAATGGCAAAACTCTGGCCATTGGAGAAGTCAACACCAGCCGCATGCAGCACGGCCTTCCCACTGAACTTTAACCGGCCAGAGGGGTCGCTACAGAGCGGAAGTCGATTCAGCCTACTGCGGAGAAGAGAAGAGACTCGTTTTTGCTCACACGATCTTCTGGAAGTTCGCAAACGGCGTCCCAGCATTTCTTTTTGCAGCAGGGCTCACCCTATCCTGATCTTGATTTAGGATACTCCCAGCACCTAACCCAGCACCAGCTGCGCCACCTGTTAAACCACCGGACTCGCCGATAAGTTGGCTGATGTTCAGGTTCGGTTTCTGCCGTCGCCCAGCCACGCCCCCTGGACGCGTTGGCGAAGGCGCGGAAGCAACTGGTCGAATGTTATCTGCAAGGGAGGCGCGCTTGAGGGCCGCTGCTGTCGAATCAACCGAATGTTGCGATTTAGATGCACGATTAGCCATCTGAAATTGGGGTGCATAAAGGAACGATTAGTCAGTATCCGAAAATGAGCCTCGGGATTGAGAAATGAAACAAAGGCGTCCAGACCCTAGCAGATGAATACGGTCCGAATAAGTACGAAAGTTCAGTGGCGGAATGGCGATCATGCTATTCCGTGATAGGTCCAACCGTGACCGCACGAAAGATGAGCCCATACACTGCGGCTGCACAAGGAAGCATACGACTTTCATATAGCGCAAATTCCCGCCACATCCCGCCGTCTCTGAGAATCGGACCAACCGCTGGCGTCGACCAGCGTTACTCATGCATATCGCGACGCTCGGACGGAAGCTACCAGTCCAACCACTCGTGCAAAACCTCTCCGCTTATCCCAGCGCATGAATAAGACATCCGGCTCGCTTGACTTGGATGCACAATGACAGCTAGCACCGCCCACTAAAGGGAGCATAGATCAGATTGAGCAGACACTCACCGCAGCCATTTTGGCTTGCAAAGACGGAGGAATTGGCGTCGCTCCGGGCGTACGATTGGACAGCAGCGCGGAGACGGATGGACGCGATGCAGATGGGGTCTGTGGTTGTCGGGCGGGGACAGGGACGGGTCGCGAGCGCGGGGGCGGATCAGACGAGTCGGCCATCGTTAGGGACAGCGAGCAAGAGTAGGGCGACGATGAGGGGAGAGTCGAAAGGCAGAAAAAGGTAAAAAGGAAATAAAAGACGGCGAGTGAGTGTCGGAGAGCAAACGCGGTGAATCAAAATGGGATCAATTCTTGTCCGATGAAGTCATTTGAAGACCCCGGACACTGTATGTTGGAAATTTACAGTATCCGGGGTCTTGCACCACGTGGCTGAGATACTATGCTAATTGTGGTGTGTGTTTACTAATTCGATACTGGCTCTAATTCGCTACTGGCTACTAATTCGATACTGGCCACTAATTCGCTATTGGGAGGCTATCGATGCCCTGCACGTCAGACACCTTCCATGTATCAATAGAGGTGGAGAACGCTGGCATATTCACAGCTGTTCTCATCCTGATAGCTATAGTAGTGATAGCTATACATACCTTCGTCCATTCGGGCCAGCTCGGCCCATCCAAACGTGTTCATGTATATCCCCCGATGGCTGCACCCTACTCCGCCATATACAACCCGTCGTACTGACCCGTCGCAAGTATAAGCCGTCCACATGGTCAAATAGCACAGCAAAGCCAGAGATAACCGATCGCGATGCCGCACGGACAAGTGCGTTAGCGTTAGCACCCTCGATCAGAACCGTAGGCTGCAACCAGTCTGCACGACCCCATCGCCCTAATATGAGACCGGAGGCCTGTGAACAACGTGCTTACGCTCACATGAAGCGCAGTCCGACCCTTGTCTTCGGCGTTCAAGGAGTTCTGTATGCAATGGCGCAGTCCGACACCCTAAGGCCGAAACAGCCATACATGGCTTCTGATCAGAATGGATGAACTCTGGAAGAAACGTCATAGCTCACGGATGCAATGACGACGAGAGACAACAAGAGGGACTCCGACCTGTCAGCTTTTCGGAGCCGCAAGGCGGAAGCCTACATAGCGGACCAACGATTAGCGGACCAACCACGCGATAAAGGAGTGGACAACATGATCCTGCGAGTTGTCATCAGACTCGGAGGGGAACCACATAGATCACTTGAGGCAGCTGTGCGGAAGACGGGGGTGCACTCGCAGCCATTTGCGAGGAAAAAATATGCAATTCAATGCCTTAATCGTCCCAAGTTCTGTACATGACAGCGGAGCCGTAGGAGCACGAACAGACTACCCGCTTCCGGTTAGCAACGGTAAAAAGTTCCCGATCACAGCAGATTTCAGAGTGGATAGACGAGGAAGCTGTCCGATTGTTCCTCGGACGCTACACCCGTGTGATGGTATCCCTGAGGGAAAGGAAGGCATCAGTATGCGGTTCATGGAGTTCAAAGGTGCATTCCATGCAAGACGCAAGCGCCCCGCATTGGAAAAAACTATTAAACTTAAGCGTTAAGAAAGAAGGGTGACCAGATTGTACAACCACCTAGCCGACCACCGGATGTTTATTTGGAATTGCCAGAGCTTGGTCCAGATAAAGTTGGCCACCGGGCAATCTCCAGCTCCACACCTCTCTCGATCTCGCCGAACTTTGGGTTTCACCATGTGGCTTCGCTCTAATAATATAGCTCTGCAGTCGGAACTAGCGTTGAATATTGAATGACAATGAAGGGAAGATTTACCATTCGTCTTCGACTGGGGCATAAATCCAGCCGTGGACATCTTCGACTCGATCCTTTCTCCCCTCAATCACGAACCAGTAGGGTACCACTTACAGTCTCAGAGACGAGTAGATGAGCTCAATGGAGACGTCATCCCTCTTCTGCAGGCTAACATCTCGCGTTCAATGAATGGCAATAGGTGCTGCGAGGTGATTCCATCCTCTGAGTGGCCACAGCCTTCTTATTCGAGCGAGGTCTTTACTGCGCACCTAGACTACAAATAGCGTTAGCTTCCATATCAAAGGAGTCATGGTGTCATACACGACGATCCCCCACGCACCGAAGCCGTGACACAAGGTTAGGGTTGCCGTAGGAAGAGAGATAAAAACCGCTATGCAGATATCAGTGTAACTGCCACTCACGGAAGCCATAAGTTCAGGTCTCGACCGGCCTTCAGCTTCAACATTGACAAGCACGTTCTCCATTTGAAACCGAGTCATCCGTCAACGTAGAAACGACGAAGACACAATGGGCGCACATCCCATCGGTACCCTAGAGACATTCCTACGTCAAAATCCAGAACACGCAACGGGTGTCATTGTTGCGTAACCAATAACTCGTTTGGTCGGCCCTGACACTGCGGCCAGCTCTAGAAGGATATGTAATATAGCCCGGAGCGCGTACGTTCTCTTGTTGTGGTCAATTCACATTTGGATCAATATCTTGAACAGATAGCCCTCCGCTGGATACCTCGAAACGCACTGGGGTTCCGCACATTCGGATTCCGCTTGAACAGTTCCATCAACCCCGCCTGACATACGGTACGTTCCCGGTCCTGCTTCAAGCGGCCACTGGGCAACGGGAACGCGTAGTTGTTCTCGCATAAATAGAGGTCCTTGGTGACGCAGCAACTGAGGCTGCGGTCAATCATTAGTTGGTCTTGCAACGCGCGATAAAGGCAAGCTACGGGTGATACCACATCATCAATGATAGTCGGGCACGCCGATCCACGAGCCACTAGTTGACTTTGGGACCAGTGCTCTCCGTGTAGATTATATAACTAGTTTCAGAATGTTAGATATATGCAGAACCATGTATACTGGACGACAGAAGACACCGACCCTCCCGCTAACAACTTGTTCGTATTCTTATAGGTATACTTCATCTCTAAGAAGGTGCGATACAACGATACAAATCGCGTGACATCTAAGGTTGGGGTGCTTAGCATCACACAAACAGGTTGTTACCTTTTGTTCTGTCAGGATGTCAACATTTCCCCGCCAGGACGAAAAAGAATTTCACCCTAAAGGATGATGTGGCGAGATTTTGGGCTTACTATTCAGAGAGAAGGCTTGAGCATGTGCAAAGTTCCTATGCCTTATCGGCAGAGAACACAAGAACAAGACATACAGCACCGATGCCAGGAATACCCTTTTGATCACATATACGCCGGACTTCTTGAGAAACCTCGATGTTGAGCTGCTAGGTGACACGCTCTTCGTCCAAGGGCTAGCTCCTACATCATCGTAGAAGCTATGAATGTGAGCGAAATATTGTAGAATGGGCTTCTTGATCTGTCGAAAGAGGAGAGCCGGTGGAGTAGCCATTCCGATGGGCAGAGAGCAGACAGAACTGGCCTATCCCCAGCGTAGCGGCATTTACATGCAGTTGAGTAGTTAGATAGCCCATAGTAGGACTGTTCCCGGCAAGGGCTATGAGTGTCGAGAGTTGGCCTAAAGACCAGTGTCACTAAAACTATACCAGAGTGAAGTACTACCATCGTCTACAATGTCCTATGCCTCATTGATAGAAGCCAATTGTCAAACGGATGCTGGAGAACTCCGACCGTGTACCTGAGCTCATGCTCCTGGCTAGAGTTTGGAGGCGAATGAGCCCATGGAAAGCTCGAAGCAGCAAAGTTCAGATGTACTTGAACCTAGATTGAGCACCAGTGGAATGTCCCTACTAACCCAGAGTTCAAGACGACTAGGAACGATTATACCTGGACATTCTTTACTGGAAACGGGAACACATGCTGTCTATATTCCAAAAAGGACACGAGCAACAAGAAGCGAGAAGCGAGTATCAGATGAGAACCGAATCGTGGTCAAAGGATGCGCTCTTGAATGCAGCCAGCTTGACTCTGATACCCTGCGGTCATCCCGACAGCACAGAGTCGATTTGGACGCGGCAGCCCAGCTCGAAGACGAGACGATCAGAAAAGTAAACCTGTGTAAGATTGGCCGTGTATGTTAATCAGGAAGAGTTTGAAGATCGTTCAGGAGGTCCCACAGGTCCGATAGCTGGTCCACCGAGTCCCACAGCCTTCCTGCATAGCGATTCGACACTACACACCCTTTGACATATTCAGGCCTGTATTCACGGCCTCCCTTCCCCTCCTTCGGCCTGTCCTAGTACCACCTGCCCAAGCTGGTTTCCTATAACTTCGACCCCATCCACCTTCGTGAGTCTCATCTGTGAAGATCCCCACTCCACTGCCATGCTGACTCCAATCCTGTACACGTTGCTTTAATTTGTCCTTTCTTTCTTTCTGAACCCCCTTCGTCACCTTTGTTTTCGAAATCACACCACCATCAGTTGTCCCTGTCATTCTCATCCTCCTCCGTGTCGCCTACGTGCAAGCGAGACGGTACAGCTTGCGCTCGGACGGAATGAGTTATGTTGTAAAGTGGGGGCGGGAGAGGTCAGCCCTTGATCCTTTTTCGGCCTGGCAATGACACTAAATGTTGTTGCCCTGCCTTATAGACTACACTTTCCCCTCCCTGAACCCTCGACTAAGCTGTCGTACATCCGTAAACAGATATCGGATTACACTCAGCTGCCTGAGAACTCGTTCAAGCTCGTGCATGGAGGGGCGGTTATGAAAGATGATACTGCACCCAGTATGTGCTATGATTCATCAATGTTCTGGAATACCGTCTTACTCAAATCCACGTATCTCACTGTTTCGCTATCCGTAGTCTCAGCATACTCAATCCGCCCCAATTCCACTATCGCTCTAATAGGTGGCGAGTCCCTTCCTACTCCTCCAAAATCCAAATCCGCCAAATCCGAACCCCGCACCGAGCAATCCACCCTCGCCCAGATTCACGCAGAGCGCCAGGGCGTCCAGGATGGTCTCGCGAAAGAAGTCGACGCTTTCGTCACCTCGCTGCCCCCCTCCACACCTGATCAAGAGCAGGTTAAGACCCTACAGCCAACGCATGCCAGATTGTCGGAACTACTGCTGCAGACTCTGTTAAGGTTGGATGCGATCAATGCGGAGGGCGGGTGGGAAGACGCCAGAAAGGAGAGAAAGGAAGCAGTCAGAGAGGTGCAGAAAGTGCTGGATAGACTCGATGGTGCCTGGGCAGGTGTTAAAGGTCGGAGATGAACTTGGTGTAAGTGTTTTTGGTTTGATTAGAGTGACGCCGACTGGGCGTTTTATGGATATTTCAACGTGTCTCCGGGCCCATAATAAGTGGCAGCCAAAGGAGGCAACATTCCAACATTAATGGTCACCGCTTACGAGATGTGAGCACAATCTCCGTTTACGTGGCTCCAGGGTCGTCGCGTAGATTAAACCCGCAGACGTATCTGAAGAAGCAGCCCTAAGGACGAATGATGAAGAGGTTAACTTCAATAGTTTTTACCGCGAGGCTTGCTAGAGCTGTCATGTTTTTGTCGCTCTTGCTGGCTTGAGTTTATTCGTCTTGAATATAAGTGGAGTAAAGCAGTACAGACAGTGAGCAGAAAGCTGAAATCGACTTCTATGTTGCGGAAACTTTTGTGGCTGCAAACACGAAGTGTGGGTGCGCCACATGGCCGGGGAACAAGCATTTCGCCGGACTGGAAATCTCTTTATCGAGAAGTCAATCAAGCACTCACGCGCCCTCGAGTCATCGTCGAGTTCAGTATATAGCGTTTTAATCCAGCAGGAGGAGCTCTCCAGCTGTTTCCAGCAAAACCACCATGTCGTTCCCTCCACATGATAGTGAGTGCAACACCTCCGATCCCGCCAAATCTGCTTCATAACATTCCAGTGATTTCGCTTAGTCTCGGCGCCGTTTAATTTTCCGAAGGAGGAGGAGAAGGTGATCCAGTACTGGCGAGAGATCGATGCGTTCCAAACGAGCTTGAAGCTTTCCGAGGGCAAGCCCGAGTACTCGTTCTATGATGGCCCACCATTTGCGACTGGCCTGCCTCACTATGGTCACTTGCTTGCCGGAACTATCAAGGTACGCATCGCAGCCTCTTGTTCATCATCATCCAGGTTCTCAGAAGCAGTAGGACATCGTCACTCGTCATGCACATGTTACCGGCCACCATGTCGTCCGTCGCTTCGGTTGGGACACGCACGGCCTGCCCGTCGAGCACGAAATCGACAAAAAGCTGGGTATCCGCGGGCGGGAGGATGTACTCGCGATGGGCATCGACAAGTACAACGCCGAGTGCCGTGCCATCGTCATGCGCTACTCATCCGAGTGGCGGCGCACTGTCGAGCGCATGGGCCGCTGGATCGACTTCGATAACGACTACAAGACACTCAACACCAGCTTCATGGAGAGTGTCTGGTGGGCGTTTAAGGAACTCCATAAGAAGGGTATGGTATATAGGGGTCTGAAGGTTATGCCTTATTCGACTGGGTGCTTCACGCCCCTGTCAAATTTTGAGGCAGGTCTGAATTACAAGGAGGTGCAAGATCCAGCGGGTACGCTTTATTTCCCCGCTTCGCTACGCACAACTCACGGTGTTTACTAGTTACTGTGTCCTTCCCCCTCGTGGACGACCGAACAACTTCCCTCCTCGCATGGACGACAACACCATGGACGCTCCCTTCTAACCTCGCGCTCTGCGTGCATCCTGATTTTACATACATTAAGATCCATGATCAGGAGCGGGACCAAAACTTCATCTTGCACGAAGGACTCCTCCGGACGCTTTATAAAGACCCTAAGAAATCCAAATTCAAGAAGATCGGCCAGTTCAAGGGCGAAGATATGAAGGGATGGCGATATGTCCCGCTCTTCGAGTACTTCACAGAGCAAGTACGCATCCTATAGTGATAGTGAATTGCGGGCTCCAACTGACGGGATGGATTTACCAAGTTCGAAGACAGGGCATTCAGAGTCGTCGTTGACACGTACGTCACGGACGCAGATGGTACCGGTATCGTCCACCAGGCGCCCGCGTTCGGTGAGGACGATCACCGCGTGTCCATCGCGCATGGTATCATCAAGCCGGACGAGCAGCCACCGTGTCCCATCGACGACTCCGGGCGGTTCACGAATGAGGTGTCTGATTTCGTAGGCCAGTATGTCAAGGTACGTGCAATATACACGATGCGTTGTGCACGACACGTAGGATCTGATCGCTCTGCTACTTAGGATGCGGACAAAGAGATCCAAAAGGTGCTGAAGGCAAAGGGCCGGCTGATCGTCCAGTCCGTGCTTAGCCATCAATATCCTTTCTGCTGGAGGTCAGTGGGTTGCGTGTAGCTCACGCTGAGGCTGCGACTGACTGAATGTGTAAGATCCGGTACCCCTTTACTGTATCGCGCTATCCCGACGTGGTTCGTTAGAGTCTCACAGATTACGGACGAGCTGGTGGCGAATAACAAGGAGACGCGATGGTGTGTGTCCTGATCTTTAATTATATTTGCAGGTGCTGGATTTAACTATCGGATCTAGGGTTCCGCAAAATGTTGGTGAAGGACGGTTTGGGAACTGGATCTCGAACGCGAGAGATTGGAATATCTCGAGAAACCGGTATTGGGGCACGCCTATCCCACTCTGGGGTAGTGACGATTTGGAGGAGGTATGGATCCAGTGTTTGTCCAATGCAGGTCAACTTATCTCTAAGTAACTCCTCGTCTTTTATGTAGATTGTGTGTGTGGGCTCGATTGAAGAATTGGAGGCCCTGTCAGGTGTAAAGGGCATCACCGACTTGCATCGGGATAAGATCGACCACATCACCATCCCTTCGAAGCAGGGTAAGGGTGACTTGAAGAGGATCGAGGAGGTTTTTGATTGTTGGTTCGAGTCGGGCAGGTGAGCTCTCTACGCCCTATCCCCATTTTACGTGCGTTGACGCACCATGATCATGTAGCATGCCCTACGCGCAGCTACACTATCCCTTCGAGAACAAAGAGCTCTTCGAGCAGCGCTTCCCTGCTGATTTCGTCTCGGAGGGTATTGATCAGACGAGAGGGTGGTTTTATACTCTTTTAGTGCTGTCAACGCATCTATTCGGCAAAGCACCATGGAAAAACTTGATCGTTACAGGTCTCGTATTGGCTGCGTACGTGTCTCCCACCTGATGTCGTGCTTTTCGTCGACTCAAAGCATCTGTTATAGAGACGGGAAGAAGATGAGCAAGAGTCTGAAAAACTACCCCGACCCTCATGTAGTCATTGACACCTATGGCGCGGATGCTACCCGGTACGTATCATGAATGGTACACCTATCCATATGTGTCTCATCAGCATGGCTTCCAGCATGTTCCTGGTCAACTCCCCCATTGTCCGGGGCGACAATCTTCGCTTCCGCGAAGAAGGCGTGCGCGAGGTCATCTCCCGCGTTCTCCTCCCGTGGCTCAACTCCTTCCGCTTTTTCCTGGGCCATGTTTCGCTGCACCGTAAGACGAGTAACTGGGAGTTCAAGTATGACGCGCACGCGCCTGTGTCGAATAATGTTATGGACCGGTGGGTCCTTGCGCGATGTCAGTCGCTGATCAAGCTCGTCCGCCAGGAGATGGCCGCGTACCGGCTGTACACTATCATCCCGCGCCTGTTAGATCTTGTCGATGAGCTAACGAACTGGTACATCCGGTTTAACCGCAGACGGTTGAAGGGGGAGGATGGGAAAGAGGATACGCTCAAAGCGCTGAATACACTGTTTGAGACACTGTTTACTCTATGCTGCACAATGGTAGGAAAATATGTCCTCAGACCAGTTTCGTGGCTAATTTCCCTATTTCTAGTCTTCGTACACGCCCTTCCTGACAGAGAATATCTACCAGTCCCTGCGTGCATTCATGCCTGAGGTTCCGGGGCAGGATGCGCGGTCCATCCACTTCTTGCCCTTCCCAGAGGTGAAGGAGGACTACTTCGATGCTGACATCGAGCGTCAGGTAAAGCGGATGCAAAGTGTCATCGAGCTCACTCGGAATATCCGAGAGCGGAACAACCTGTCTCTGAAGGTAAGGACACTTACTGTTCCCTTTCATGTTTGCATGCTTACATTACTATGACTAGACGCCGCTGAAAGAGCTGCTTGTCTTCCACACAGACGAAGAGTATCTGAACGACATCAAGCCACTGCAGCGATACATCGAGTCTGAACTCAATGTCCGAGATGTGATATTCACGTCAGACGAAGCAGCATCAGGTGTACGGTACCGCGCCGTTGCGGACTGGAGTGTCCTGGGCAAGAAACTCCGAAAAGACCTAGCCAAGGTCAAAAACGCTCTGCCCACTGTCTCCAGCGACGACATCAAGTCGTATACGCAGACGGGAAAGATCACGGTTGCGGGCATCAAGCTCATCGAGGGCGATCTGCAGGTCCAGCGGTACATCGAGCTGCCAACTGGGACTGAAGAGACGTACGCGACGCAGACGGACAATGATGTAGTCGTGCGGCTAGACATCCAGGTCCACCCGGAGCTGAAGGGCGAGTGGCTCGCGCGCGAAATCATCAACCGTGTGCAGAAGTTGCGGAAGAAGGCGGGGCTACAAGCGACGGACGACGTCGATGTGTTCTACCGCTTCGACGAGGGGTCAGGCACGGAATTGCTGGAGGCTGTCGAGGCGCACGGAGAGACCATCCAGAAGACCGTCAGGAGCGCGCCTACAGATATTAAGCACAGAAAACCGGGCGCAAAGACGGTCATTGAGGAGGAGCAGGACGTTGCGGATGTTACATTCTTGTTGTCCTTGGCATGGCCATAGAGATGGATGGATCAGGGTATCGCATAGATAGAAGAACAAAATGCTTGTAATACATAGTGCTATGATCAACGTCGTCGAGTAATCTTGAGTGAAATCACCTTTTAGTAGAGCCGAACCCGCCAAAGCCCATCATCTCCATCATTTCGGTATCTGCTGTGGCCTCTTGAGCAAGTTCGACGCGAGCCCTCTCCTTCTCCGCCTTCTTCTGGGCTTTCTTCTCTGCTCGTATTGCTGCTTCTTTCTCGCGTACTTGCGTCAGCCGCTGCTCGAAATCGAAAGACTTTGCACTCGAAGCTTCTTTCGTTTTCTCTCGAAGATAAGCTATTCGAGCTCGTACTTGTTCCACGGTAGATCGCGCTATCCGCGTCGTTTGACCTAGTGCTCTTAGATCTGTTGGGTTGTTAGTGTGTCCCGGAGGCAGTCCAGAATGGAACGTACGTGCTCTGCCATTGATGTGGTCGAGATACGCTGAGCTGTCCTTATAAGTGCGGCTACATGCTTCGCAGTAAAAACCAGGAACACCAGGACCCCTTCCACTAGCATTCTGCACGACCATAGTCTTTCCCAAGTTCTTATCAAGCTCTAGCGGTGTCTCTCTTTGTTGCATGAGCTCGGTTGGCTTGGGAAGATCCTGCTTATGCCCCTTCCTAGGACGTTTCCCTGGGTACACAATTGTTAGCACTGTCATTCGGGATACAGTAGTAGACGAATGCACCTTGCTTTGCGCGTTCCTCATTCTCCTGCATCCGTTCCTTCTCATCCTGGTCGCGCTTCTTTGCCTTTTCTGCATACTCTTCCTTGTCCCATTTCCTCCTGAAGTCTGCAGTTGGCGCTTTCGAGTCATTACCACCAGATTTCTCGGACATAACAGATGTATCGAATAAAGAGTGATTACAGTCAGGGCAATTGTGGCGGTAAGAAGCGATCAATTAACTTGAGTTACCGGACGCGCGCAGTGCCACGTTCTGATTTAAACCGCTGCAGCACTACTTTACTCCTTCCATTCTTCCATTCTGCAGACGCCAGTTACGACGCTTCGACCTCTTGCAGCCTGGCAGCCTGCAAACTAATCCATGCACTCACCATCGACCCAAAAACATGAACGACTTTGTCGACGATGAAACCTCCTTTGCTGTCTCCTTCCCGCTGCCTTTTCGCGTTCTAGTCTTACTCGGCCTGGGTATACTCGGCTGGGCAACCAACCTTCACGGTCTCACATATCTCGGGATCGATGTATCCAGCACGTTCGGTCTCATCGGACACGCAGGACACGTCTTCAGTCCGTTACCCGTCGACCGCCACGTGCAATCAAGTTCCTCCTTCCACGCACCCGTCTATCGCCTCTTTATATCCTACTCTTCATGGTGTTTCCTTACCTGGTGCATCTTTCGTCTTTCCACCCACAACGACCCTCTCCTCGTCGACGCGTTCAAGTTCATCCCCGCCATTACGTGCTTATGCGTGCTCCTCCTTCTTGCAACTCCTTTCGACGTTCTCCAGAAACGTGAGCGTGATGCCTTTCTCCTGTGAGATGGATCCCAGTCTCTTTCATTCATTGACACCAACGCCATTGTCAACGCAGGTCATTACGCAGATGCATTTTCCCTCCATCCGACCGACCAGTGTACTTCTCTGACATCGTCTTTGCTGATGTCATGACTTCTTTCGCCAAAGTCTTTGGAGATATCTGGCTTTCGCTATGTATGTTATGGCCGGGCAGCAGTCTCCTTGAATTACCGTCACAAAACGGATGGTCACGCTGGGTTCTGCCTATTTTGATGAGGTACGTCAATGCTCTGGCTGCTTACTGGCGAGGTCTGATTCTCGTATATTTTGCTAGCGTACCATATGCTGTCCGGCTGCGTCAATGCTTGATCGACTACTATTCCCAGGGAACTAGTAGTCGGCGTCCTTTGTACAATGCCTTAAAATATGCCACCTCTTTCCCGGTCATTTTCCTATCGGCGGCGCAGCGGATAGTTGTGAATGAGCTTGTCGCAGAGAAAGGTGAAGGAGTGGCAAAGGAAGCCTGGCATGGAGAACACCAACTATTCCGACTATGGTGAGCACCCATAACATCCATCGTGACTTGAGCCTGTTTACGTATACACGCAGGCTCCTATCTGCACTAGTGAACTCTCTGTATTCCTTCTGGTGGGACCTGACAAATGATTGGGGTCTCGACCTTTTGAAGATACAATCGTCGGGTAGCCACAACGCTCGCGTGCCAAGACCCTTGATCCTACCGTCTTTACATTCAAGATCTACGTCGGTCACCAGCAACACTGCGTCGTCGGTCTCTTCGGGAAGGGAAGAGAGAGTTGAGCGATCTTTATTTCCCTCTCGCCAGGGTCGTCCATATCCATATGGTCTTCGACCATCGCTATTGTACCCTCTTCCTGTGTATCCCCTCATAATCTTCCTCAACCTCGTTCTGCGCTTAACATGGTCAATCAAACTCTCCAGTCATCTACATTCATACTCGGAAGGTAGCGTCGTCATATTCTGTTTGGAGATGGCAGAGCTATTCCGTAGGTGGATGTGGGTGTTCATCCGAGTGGAATGGGAGGTCGTAAGGAGGACGGACGAGGCAGGATACAAGAGGTCCCCAGATAGCAGCTACGTCGCGGAAGAATACGAATTATTCTCTCCGAATGGGGAAGAGGATAAGCCTGAGAGCTGATTAAGTGCTGTCTCAGGTGGTTTGGGATGAACACGAGACCATGACCTCTGTAGTGCGTGACACTTTCATTGGTGGGCGCCCATCTCACGAACCCCACTTCGGGTTAGGCACCTGATAATTCTACTAGTAAAGAGAAAGTTCTAATGCATTTGACGTGCGAGCTTTGGCTCCAAGTAGGAGCACTAGCTGCCAATTCGATGCTTCGTCTGGTCTTTCCGAATCACTGGGGTATGACGATGATGCTACTACTCATTTGCCGACTTCCGGCTTTGTTCCGTCAAACGGGGATGCCTGCCGCCTGCGCAGGTACTACCGGTTGCCGATTCTACGCCGCTCCTGTAACGTCAAAGGACCGTTCCCTCCCGTCCCGATATTGGGCTAAAACTTGCTGAATAAATCCTGTTCTGAATTTCCTTGGTATTTGTTATCCTTCTCGCCACTGCTGACACAACCGCGCGCTTTCAGCTTCCGGACTTCCGCGAAACAGAATGGTCGGAAGGCCGCCCTGTCTTCCATCTCTCACCGAGGGATCAGTTACGATTGAAAATCGGTCCGTACCTGACATACGTGGTCTATTTTCGTCTGCTCTCGCTGAAGATGTAGCATGGACGGCTTATGGACGGTAGCGTTCTTGGGAATGACGTCCTTGAAGAGGATAAACGGTACATCCTCTGAATGTTGCGCTCTCAGCTGCGATGGCTGCGATAATAATCACCGTGGGCGTGCAGGGCACGTGACCTCCTCCCCGAGTCCGATGCGGAACATTGAGGCGGACACGGACGATCAGTATTCAAGCAACGCTCGGGCAGATGGGCTATATATGGTCCGTATGAATGAAACACCCGGGCTTAGACGTCCATTATTCCCAAGTTCGATCTTGGAACGCTAGGCTCAGTCAGCTGATGCCTCGCCTCATCCCACACTGTTCAGCGCATAACACCTATATAAGGGCTGCAGTGGATCCTTGCTGAGTATACTGTGCCAGTTCACTGTTTCTAATCTATTAATATGAAGGTGAGTATCTGCGAAAGTTAGCTACAAGTGTTATTTCGCTCAATGAGACCCCTAGGTTCTTGCTATTTTGTACAAGGGTGGTTCGGCCGCTGAGCAGGAGCCCCGTCTCCTCGGTACCATCGAGAACCAGCTTGGTATCCGTGATTGGCTGGAGAGCCAAGGCCACACGCTCATCGTATGTGCTAAGCTCCTTACCTATGCCGCCACGTTTGCTCAGTAGGTACACAGGTCACCGATGACAAGGAGGGGCCCAACAGCGTCTTCCAGAAGAACATTGTCGATGTACGTCTGCAGCTCATTTATCATATCTTATCGGCGTTAATATTCGGTCCCGACAATCTAGGCTGACATCCTGATCACAACCCCCTTCCACCCAGGTTATCTTACTGGGGATCTCGTCTCGAAGGTGAGCTGAAATGAGATATGCAAGATTTGACCTCGAATTAATTAACCCTTTCCCCGCAGGCAAAGAACCTCAAGCTTTGCGTTACGGCTGGTGTTGGTTCCGACCACATCGATTTGAATGCTTGCGTCGACCGCAAGATCCAGGTCCTTGAGGTCACTGGTTCGAATGTCGTGTCCGTCGCTGAGCATGTTGTCATGTCGATCCTTCTCCTTGTCAGGAACTTTGTTCCCGCCCACGAGGTTCGTCGGACTCTTTCGGTGTATTATGAGTGTGATTCCTGATGGTTCGGGGTGATTAACAGATGATTGAACGCGGTGACTGGATGGTTTCCGAGGTTGCGCGGAATGCTTTCGATTTGGAGGGCAAGGTCGTTGGCACCCTTGGTGCCGGCCGTATCGGTTACCGTGTGCTTCAGCGTCTTCTGCCCTTCAACTGCAAGGAACTCCTGTATTACGACTATGCGGCCTTACCAGCCGGTTTGTTATTTGCCTCGACTCCTTTCCCTGCATCACTGACCCAAATTCAGACGCTGCCAAGGCTGTAGGCGCTCGCCGTGTCGAGGACCTGAAGGACTTTGTCTCTCAGTGCGACGTCATCACCATCAACTGCCCGCTGCACGAGGGCACTCGTGGCCTCGTCAACGCCGAACTCCTCAAGCACGTCAAGAAGGGTGCATGGATCGTCAACACTGCGCGCGGCGCCATCTGCGACAAGGACGCCATTGCCGAGGCCCTTAAGGCCGGCCAGATCAACGGCTACGCTGGTGATGTCTGGGTAAGCATGGCCCATCAAGTCTTCGGGTGCCAGGGACTGACACCTGTGTGTTGTAGAATGTGCAACCCGCACCCAAGGACCACCCATGGAGGACGATGAAGAACCCCATTGGCGGTGGGAACGGCATGGTGCCCCACTACTCTGGTACGACCTTGGACGCCCAGGCTCGCTACGCAGCGGGCACCAAGAGCATCCTGGAGAACTTCTTCAACAACAAGCCTCAGGAGCCCGCCAACGTCATTGTCGGTATCGGCAAGTACGAGACCAAGGCTTGTAAGTTTGACGTCTCCACTCCACCGCGGAAAATGTTCACTGAATACTGTTTGCAGATGGCCAGCGTTAAACCTTTGTTCCTGCTTATCATCACCTTATGGTTAGGTGGGCGAGTGACGTGTATGAGTAGCGTCAGCAGTATCACACCTTGTATCGTATTTATTGGCAGCAAATCGAAAATTCACTCCGTTCTCTTGTTGGCCTTGAATCTATTCTGGTTATTGACTCAAATCATGATTGTAGCATAAGTCCAATCCATACATGCATGAGAGTACATAATTACACCAGTAGGTAAGTTACGAGATGGACGGGTAATAATGGTTAGATGGTAGGCCGCAGCTGAATCAGAAGGGGAAGCCGAATATCGCCTCGACGTCGTCAACGTTCAGGTCCATATCCATATCGTCGTCCTCTGGAGCCCATTCTAACGGGTTTCCGTAGGGACCGGCGTAGTAGAAGTCATCAAAGGAGTCGTCGTCGGAGCTGAGCTCTCGATCTATGCCGTCCCACGACACCATACCCACAATGCGCTGCTGCAACTCTGCTACCTTGTGTTCCGAAATGGACATGCAGTTCGCCAGGTTAATCTCCTTCACAGGCACATCCCTCAGCATGCGGAACTCGAGCCAGTCCCTAAAGGCAGAGAACACGTCGACCTCCATGTTCTCCGCCAGACGCTCCGAGAAATCGACGTCGTTCATCGCGATGGTTCTCAATTCTGGGAATATGACACGGGCACTCTCGTACTGAGTTTGACCGACAGGTGTCGACTTCCCGAGACATTCGATCAGAGTCGAGCACCGATAGCCACCCATCTTCAGTGACTTGAGGCTCGTCAACTTGGTGAATGTCGCTAACCAGCTGTCGATCGGCACGGGCTCGGAGCTGTACACATGGAGTGACTGGACATCGTGGAGGTCCAGGCTGTCGCTAACAAGCGACAGGATCGACTTCGTCCGCTCGTTTTTTGGGCCACCGGGCCACGTCAGAATCACATCAATTTGAGGATTTGCTGCAGGTAGCGTGGGATACAAAGCCGCGACCGTAGGGATGACAGTCTCCTTCATCGAGCCCCCAATGACCTGCAAGCTCCCATACTCGATCATGATACGGAGACTCTCGAGATGCGTTCTATCGTGGACGTCGCGCAAGCGGTAGCTTTTCACAACAGCCAGCACCTGCTCGAACCCATCCTCCGTTCCAGGTGTCGCTTTGCAGTCCAACTTGAGCTTCACATCGTGAGGCATGTTAAGCCTGTTGAGAAGACCGGCAGTGTTCTCTGGGCGGTCATTGATAACCACCTTAGAGAGCGACATGAGGTCGACCCGATCAATATCACCCGCGGCATTCTCGGGGTCGAGAGGAGTAGAGTGCTTCAAACGCAGAGATTGCAGATGAGGCGTATTGCTGAGCACCTTCAGAAATTGAGACATCATAGGACGCCCTGGATCATTCGCTGAGGCTTTGTCAAGATGCAGATGAGTAAGGTTGGTGAGGAAACTGGAGTTCCAGTCAATTTCGCAGTTAACCAGCTCCAGGCGACGAAGACGAGGCGCAGTTGATTTGAACAGAGAGTCGGGAACGCGATAAATAGTATCCAAGTAAGCACTGAGTCGCTGGCTGCTCAAACGCAGAGATTCGAGATGGGGTGCTGGGCGTGTCAATGTCCCTGCAAGCCTGCACAATGTTTGTTGCGGAGCCACCAGATCGAGCTCTTTTATTCTGTGCACGTGTTCAAGCGCTTGTTGTACGATGGAGGCGAAGTTGGGGGTTCGGTACGTGAGATCAGCCTTCACCACGATAGCCGCGTTCTTCGACCTCTTCAGCATCTCTGCTGTCCACTTCGGCGACACGAATTCGATGTAATGCCATAGCGAGGCACAATTGAGCGCGACTTCTCGCCAATGCTTGCATACGTGAGTAACCTTGAACCAAGGAGTGCTCGCCATGGAATACGGGCTTGGGATGCTGAAGGGCTCCAAGTAGGAGCAAATGTGGAATATATAAGTTAAAACTTCAGGCGGCAGCTTGAAAATAGGGGCGTGGTTGTTGCGCTGTGTCCTGAGCTGGGATAGCTCATTAATGCGCTGCTTGATCAGCTCGTCGAGTGCTTTCCTTTCAAGCTCAAGTTCTCTCAGCGTTGCGGCATGCGACATCGTCTGCGCGTTGTCCTGCATGAGACAAAGGGACAGATCCTGCAACAAGACATAACTTACCAGGGGAGAATGGGGGAACAATGTAATTCTTAGCAGAGGTCGGACTGTTCTTCTGTCACGAGTGAGATGGAAACGCTAGTTTGCTAATTGGTTCCCACGAAGTAAGATTCCGACATCTTACATAAGCAACTAGACTACAAACCAAAAACAAATAATTAATGAACGCCAAATACAACAATTCCCTGTACATTCCGTGGCCCGTAGTAACACAGGAGACGCCAAGCCTTAAAGCTTAAAGCGCCATCAAGAATCCAGCAATAAATGACAGCAGTGGTAGACACGTTATAGATCTCCGGTTCGCGGAGTTTGTATGGGTATCTGGTCTGTGGACACTCGTATCAGCGCTGCAGAGAAGACAGGTCACAAACTTACGGTATTCCATTCTGTTCAGAGAAAGATGGACATGTGTCGTTTGAGTTATCCTGATATTCATCGGGTTAGTCCACTCTGAGAAGCTACACACTGCTAGAGACGTACCGTCGGGTTCGACGGACAGCACGCACCACTGCCTAGGCTCGTGACGCTACCTAATGCCGCTGCATTCTTGTATCCAGCCCACTCCGTACATGATACAGTCTGGTAACTGGTGTTCCAAACACCAAAGTCCTGATATACCTTCTCAGCGACCGCAGAGACGGCAATAAATACGACATACAGTATATCCGTATAATGAAGCATTCGATGGGAAGAAGTTATCCGGAATAGCTGATGATGGATATACAAGATCGAAGTTGATGTATGCGCCAGCGCTGTAGGAATGATCATGGATAATGTACATATGACATTGACATAGACCAAGTTGCGCACGGGTTGGGTTTCGAGGGTGTAGCTGAGCACCATCCAGCGCCTCCGAACGGACATAAGTCAGTTACTTTAATAATGAGACTTTTCGTTTCCGTTGGATAGAAGGGCGGATCGGACAAGAAAGTATTTAGCAGTGTCAAATTGAAACACCGTCCGCAACCAGGACCATAGGATGTACTGCTGCCAAAGGCATATTGACTCATGGCAGCTGTGGGATAATTCTCACTTTCCGTAGTGCACCCGCACGCAGCAATAAAGTTGGCAGGCATGGTATAGTGGGTCATCGTCGCGAAACCGTTGGAAGGATACTGGATCCATTGAGCCGCCGTCGAGAGGGCCGCCACGATAGGAGTACACCAGAACCAAGGACTGCGAAGCATAACGACGGTACTGCCGTTGACCGGAGGGTATTGACTACGCTGCAGAGAGCATAGAGGTGGACTCGAGAAAATTTGGTGAGAAGTTCTTTGATCCAGACACTCCAAAGCCGTAAGAATGGCAACAAGCACGAAGCAAGCCGTAGTAAGAAATCGACATTTCGTAACTTCCTCTGGGAGGACTCCAGCAAATTTCAGCACATATCAGCAAGGTAAGAGATTGAGCTTGACAGGAAATATTAAATACTAGCAGACAAGTCCATGTCGTTCAACACATCACTATATAAGATGCCCAGGGTACTATCTTGGTTCAGCGTCAACAGGGAGATGTTCACACTAACCACTACGATCCTCTATTCATATGCGCTCTTTGCTCCAGGATGACCATCACAAGACTCCTCTACCCTTCCGCAAATGAAATAGGGAAACTGAGCAAGGCCCAGCTTGCCATAAAAATTGCCCGACACTCCAGCTGCAGCCAATGCGAGGAGTGCACGGGACTCCGGCCACCACCGGATGTCGAAGTTGCTCTCGATGAACCTCAGCCCGACACATCTTTAAACGACCTTACACAATATGGCTCTGAAGATGAAGAGTCTATGGATGACTACCTTCAAGAATGTGCATGCGGCCATCACGCTACTGCTCATGGCGCAGATGAAGCAACTCTGGGCAGGACAGAATTTCTGCGAAGAGCACGAGTAGCCATAAGGCTGGACGAATTTCTTGAGGTCCATATTTCACATGTGTTCATATTAGATCCAATGAGCTCACTTCCCTGTCTTTGTTCCGGCAGGTGGGCGGTTTTATTGCGTCTGAAATACCCTTGTCCGAGTAGCCGCTGCATTAGGATGATAGCAAGCTCCTTGATTTCGATTATACCAATGAGTCAATAATCGGCTTGCTCCCTCAAATGACACTGCCTGAGGACCCTGAAAGCCCTGACATCGAAGATATACTGTCCCCAGGTAGGTCACGCGCTGAGCCATCTCCTTAGTATGAGGCTTGCTGACGGAATCTCTGCACAGTCCTAGAAGGGCAGATTTTATCGCCTGCGTCCTCGTCTTTGAGCGATGTCAGCTTCACGTCACCTCCAGGGAAGAGGCAGCGAGAGGACGACTCAAAGACTCTCAGTGACGCTGGCGCGGATGATTCTGACGAGGATCAGCCGCTTGCTGCTCGTTTACCCCCGGCACAGAGCACCAGCAGGACCCAGTCTCAGTCGAAGAAAACGCGAATATTCGCTCCATCCCGCGGCCGTGCGCGCAAAGACGGACCCTCGAGATCCGCAGGTAACAAGGGCCAAGGCAAGCACACATCTGCCAAACAAACAAAATCGTCGACTGCGCCCGCTTTGCTCCCGCCACCGACAGAGGAAGAACAGGTCGCAATGAATGATCAGGTCAGCGGCGTGAACGGACACGAGTCGAGGATCAAACTCGAAGACACGATGGACGAAAGCCAGCTCAATCGCTTAGCCACAGGTGTGACAGTTGACGCGGCCAAGTCCAGCAGTACCGTGAGCACGTGTCACCTTTGTCTCCTGCCACCACCTAATGCTCGCCCAGCAGGCTCTCAAATCTGAGAAAGCGGCAAATATCGAGCTGCGGAAGGGTGTCATTAAGATTGAAGCTGTCGAGAACGATGGATCGCCGCGGTCCTTCATTATGCTCACACAGCTGAAGACGCTCTTCCAAAAGCAACTCCCGAAGATGCCACGAGGGTACATCGCTAGACTTGTTTATGACAGCAATTCTCGATGTATGGGCATCATCAAGAGAGGTCTGAAAGTGGTGGGCGGCATATGCTTCCGACCATTTCCACAGCGTGGCTTTGCAGAAATTGTGTTTTTTGCTACAAACTCCGTCGATCAAGTGAAGGTAAGCGGCAGACCTACCTTGGATCTGCAATACGATTTACAATGGTTCAAGGGATACGGCAGCATGCTCATGGACCACTACAAAGCTCACATTCGACGAACGTATCCCGATATGCTGCATTTTCTGACGTATGCAGACAACTACGCTGTTGGGTATTTCCGGAAACAAGGATTTTCCCAAGAAATCACGCTTCCACGGTCTGTTTGGGCTGGATATATCAAAGATTATGAGGGTGGCACCATCATGCAGTGCACTATGCTCCGGAAGGTGGACTACCTCCGGACGAAGGAAGTCATTGCCAAGCAGCTGGAAGCAGTGAAGACAAAGATGGCCGAGAAGAGCAAGGATAGCGTTGTATACCCTGGTCTACAGTGGGGCGATGGTGACGAACATAAGCCTCTGGACCCTCAAGATGTTCCCGGATTGCGTATGTGAATTATATTAATCCGATTCGATTCGTTTTACTGACATACGTTCCAGGAGAGACTGGTTGGACGGTTGACATGGCCACAGAGTAGGTGCTCTATTCACCAAATAAGAAGGAAGCACACTAACTTTTGTACACATAAGGCCGGTTGTGCCGTGGTACAAAGTCAAGGAATATAATAAGATGCGTAGACTAATGGAAGCGCTGCATAAGCACCCAGATGCCTTTATATTCGACAGAGCTGTGGACACCAACATAGTGACTGATTACGAGGACGTTATAAAGAAACCTATGGGTACGTGCTATTTCACTGCAGCCATTTCATGATGCCCTGGCCTCATCATTGTGTATGCGGGTATAGATTTTCCCAAGATGGACTCAAAGCTTTCGAAAAACGAGTATTCGAACTTGGATGCGCTCGTTGCCGACGCCCAGCTTATGTTCGATAATTGCAGACTGTACAACGGTGTTGGCAGCAACTTCCACAGATACGCAGACAGTACTGAGGCAATGATGAAGAATTGGTTAGTGGAAAACGAGGACGAAGCGTAGTGACTGGCTGCCCTTTTCTTGATTCCGATCATTTCATTTCTTCTTCGATACTATACTGTGGTAATGTATGAGTAGACGCTTGTTATTTATTGTACTTATCATTACTTTACCCTGTGGCGTGAATGCCACATGCGACCAAATTGCAATTTATGCAACTCTTCCGATATACCGCCATGGATCTCTCCCTCGACGCGGATTCCGTAAACACTTAATGCAAACTTTCTACTGCACTAAAGCACACGAGGCTAACACGCAACAGAATAGTACTATTGTCACTCAAATAAAGTGCCCGAGCGAAGAAGACGACGAACTGCCACGACGCGCATCACAGTCATCACGGACCCACACATTTACAAACCTCTATATCTGACTCGCTTTGGAAAAATAGTGCAAGTCATCGCGGTACCGTCAGTATTAGCGTGTGTATCCACGTGAAAGGATGCAGGGATTCAAACCAGTACATGTGCATAAAATAATATGCCACAGTCGATTTCATACTATTGGTGAAATCCCCCTCGTTCGATATGTCTGGAATCACGAAAGAACAACTTCAAGCCTTGCGATCTGCGGTAAAGGAGAAAACCCCTTTCTGCAGCGGCATCCGAGTCATGCCTGTTCCTCCAGAATCCTTGGATTTATGGTACGGCAGAGGGAAATCCGCCCAGTCAGTTATTCAGGAGGACTTTAACCTCGAATATAAAGCCAAATCGACTTTTGACAGACACCTTAACTTCTCAGATGCATCCGAGAGCGACTTGGTTGCCCTTGCAGAGACCTACGCACCGAGGCAACGTTCGGGAGGAACCAACAAGACGTGCTCCACGAATCCTACCGGAAGGCTGGGAAAGCAACACACACAACACCTTCTGTATCTTGTACAAGATTTTTAATACTACACCGTTTCCCTTACCCTTTAAACATCCAGCCAGTCCATGAACTGCGGCGCGAAATAAGTTAATATCAGGGTAGCACCTGTCCAACGTCATCAGCACCCCCCTTTCCCCAAATCCACAGCAGTCAAAATATTACTTACCAGCCCTAACCATACTCTCCACCGTCTCGAACGCCATCACCTTGAGATCATACACGCCCGCATCCGCGCCGGCGCACACCATCGCGTACTCGCCGCTCACCTGGTAGCACGCCAGCGGGTGGTCCGGCGCGAGCTGCGCAGCGTCGGCGATGACGTCGAGGTACGGGAGCGCGGGCTTGACCATGATGATATCCGCGCCTTCCCCGACGTCGCGTTGCTACAGAGCGCACCGTCAAGAAGCCAGCAGTCAGACGCAGCGGGGACGGGACGTACGATCGCGCGCCGGGCTAGCCCTTTGGCGGTGGGCGGCAGCTGGTAGCATTTGCGGTCGCCGAACGCGGGGGCGCTCCCCGCCGCGTCTCTGGTCTCATGTCAGCCCCCCCGCGGTCAGAGCACCACCCGGCACGCACCTGAACGGCCCGTACAGCGCGCTCGCGAACTTGGCCGAGTAGCTCATCAGCGTGCAGCGGTTCCCGTACCCCGCATCCACCAGCGCCCGCTTAATCGCCTTGATCCGCCCGTCCATCATGTCGCTCGGCGCGACGCAGTGCGCGCCCGCCTTGGCGTAGTTGAGCGCGACCTCGGCGATGCGCGCGACCGAGGGCGCGGTGTGGATGGTGCCGTCTTGGTTGAGGACGCCGCAGTGCCCGTGCGAGGTGTATTCGCAGAGGCAGACGTCGCAGGCGATGTAGAGCGAGGGGAAGAGGGTGCGGAGTTTGTGGATGGCTTGGATGACGGGGCCCTGGGGGTCGTCGGCGGGTGTGCCTCGACCGTCCTGGATGAGGAGCCAAAGCAGTTTAGTCAATGTTAATGTGAGATGTCTCACTGGAAATGGGCACGGGGGAGGAGAACTGCTGCGTCATGCACCCGAGAGTCAAACGGATGCAGGTCACAAAATAACATCACCGCAACCCTTGGCGAAGAGTGTGCAGATGCACACCGTGATGGACATGGGTCTGCTATCTCGGCGCCGGACTGAAAATGCTCTGGATCACTGCGTACACGTCCTGGATTGACACACTGAACATTCTGTCAGTACTCTGACTGGATAGTAGAATATTGGAACGCACATTGCACCTGTTCCTATTCCTTTCCGTGATCCGTGCCAACCTCACTGGCACTGACAAGGCGTACCCACCACGGGTGAATCATGCAGAATCGCACCCGAGCCCACGCCCATCCCTACCCAGAAACGCCAAAGACATCGGTCTACTCACCTTCTGGCACTTGAAAGGCACCCCAAACAAAATCACACTGCTCAATCCCTTCTGCACCAACGGCCCAAGGAACCCCTCCAGCTTATTGACACCCCACCTCCTCTGGCCCGGCAGCGTCTTGATCTCGACGCTGGCGTCCGGGTCGTCGGTGATGAAGATGGGGTACATGAGCATCGACTTTGTGAGCGCGCGCCGGCCCTGCCATTGGCGGGAGAGCGGGTGCTGGTAGCCGCCTTGCAGGATCGAGCTGCGTGGAAGAAAGGTGCTCAGTCAGTGGGAGGAGGGGGAAGGAAATGGCGAACGAGATGTCCATTCTTGCGTTTGCAGATGTGGGTACTTGCTGTGTTTGGTGAACGCGAGTTGTGATCGGACGGGATTCGGACGACAGGGTGTTACGGTGGCGGGAGTCGAGTACTGGATGGACTGAACTAGTCGAACTTTAAAGCTACAAGACCTTCCGCTGTCAACGTCAATAAAAGATCCGAAATAAAAGATCTGCTACCGAAAGATGTGCTACAATAAATGACCGATTGGTTACGGTGGATGGACAGAGGACTCATGGTAACAGAGAGTATTACAGCGCATACAGTGAGGATGTGTCTCTGATAGGATAATACACCGTAGAGGCGAAAGAGCATGCGACGGTTTGCAGGGACAACATATGCGAGCGTCGAAACATTCTCTTTCCATTACATATCTGCTATGCACCCTTCCTTAGCTTTCCTAAAGGTAACAAGACTAGTGAAAGACGCTGAAGGTTTCTGCTTTATTTCGAACGATACCTTCAGGCGGCGATAGCACTGCCTCTGACCTGTCCACAGACAGCGCTCAACTGCCACCACTTTGACGTGGAGGAAAGAATCTGAAACCTAACGACGACTGCGACCGACACCTGTTGCTTTGCTATGATTGCCCCAACGCACCGCCCACAATACATGCTCCGTCAAACCATATTCCGTGTGGACAATCGGACCCGAACCATGCCGATCCCTTGCAATACTCAATGTGGTCAGGATCTACGTCAGATGCACCGGAAACATATGTCATACAGTCACCGCGTTGGTGATCGCGCTTGCTCGAGAGAATATAAAGCATCGCACTCTCCAATTCTCTATTATGCATTCCATGTATTGCACCATCTGCTCGAACACTATCCGCCCTCGCATCACCGTTGACTCGACTCGCACATTCATGGCATCCCGCGGAAAGAGGCGGAAATACCAGATAGTGTACGAGGATTGGAAGGTCTACCCTGTGCATACGGTGATGAGAATGCATATATTGCTCATTCAAAGGTATGTAACATCGTATTATCTACACTCCCCTCCTACTCGCAAGACGTCACCCGACCTCATATCCTCACCGCTCCCTTCCTCGCCCCCGCCACGCTCTCCGACGTCGCGTACGAACAAGACGACGCTATTCCGCCCATTTGCAGTCGTGACATCACGCCGTGATCCACTGAACCCCGAGGTCTTAATCGCAGCGGCACCCAGAGCTCGCCATCTCTAGCTCGACATACAGTCGCTACGTTGGTGGTCTGACTCGCCAGCGGTCGACACCATGAAGTCGTGGTCTCCACTGTTGGTGAGTTCGACGCGGGCGGACTTCACGGTCACGACCTTTACGAGTCAACGCAAGATCTAGCACGCGTACTCGTGGTGTCATTCGACGCACACGGGCTGCCGTCGCCACGTCGACACCATCCCACCGCGAGCACAACCGTGTGATGCAGCACGTCCCTGCGATGCAAGCCACCACCCCTCGACGCGTCCACGCTCACGGTCTCGACCTCAAGGGGGAGTCAATGCAAGTGGGTCCTCGCCGGGAGTCGACACAAATGCTCTCGACCGCACCTGAGGGAGTCTACCCGACACTGACGTCGCCATCATAGACATAGCCCAGACGCCACAAGAGTGTACCGCGTAAACGGGGCGGGACTCAACACAAGTAAGCAGACATCGCGCACGGGAGTCGACGCTACGCCGCCCTCAAGTGGTCGTGACCGCACTAACCTCATGTCCAGGATCAGCATACCCGTGCTCCAACAGTGCACTGCAGCAGGTCCCCGTGATGCTAGCCACCACTCCTCGACGTGTCCACGCTCACGGTCTCGACCTCAAGGGGAGTCAACGTCAACGCAAGTGGGTCCTCGCCGGGAGTCGACACGAGCGCTCTCGGCCGCGCACAGCGAGGGAGTCTACATGACACCGACGTCGCCGTCATGGGTTGCGCGGGACGGACTTAAGCCAGACGTACCGCGTAAACAAATTTCATCCGGGCGGGACTCGACACAAGTGAGCAGACGTCGCGGTCTCAACCGTGCACGGGAGTCAACGCGACGCCGCTCTCGAGTGGTCGTGACCGCACTAACCTCAGGTCCAGGATCCACATACCCGTGCTCTCGACCTTGCTTTTCGTGCACACTCCCTGTTGTCAATGTGCGACTACGACTACTCTACGCCTACTATGTCTTTCTACGTTAAATCTGGATGTTACAGTGAGTCTCTTACCGTGGGGGCTACTCGCACCGCTGTAATACATCAGGACCGGGCGTAAATTACGGGTAAGCAGGTTGGCGTTGATATTCAGCTTACCTAGTTTGACTGACGTACTCTATAACGGTAACGCACTTGATTGCACTGTTGCTGACTTGATGTACAATATCGCAGTCCCTGTAGATAAATGAAGATGGTTAGCAGGGTGAATAATGATAGTTGATATCATAATACGAACTGTGTTGTAAATATCAAGTCGACTCTAATCCTGCCACAGTGAATGGCCGCGGCGAGCCTCCTCAGACGTCGTAATACCAACGTCATTAGATATCAGGAAATCCTGCGGCGAAGAAATAGAGTCAGCATCGCATGGATTCGAGGCATTGGAATACACGCAAGCATGTAGACATCAGCGCTATGTTGACCTGTAAGACGTCGCTAGTGACCGTACTACGGTCAACAGTCGCGGTAAGCATCCGCACAAGTAGTAATACCAACCATCTTGTATACAACGACCATTCTACTCAACACGGTCAGCGCTGTCTATCTCGTAACATGCGCGCTAATGAAATACTCACGTGTTGAGATTACTCTGTACACAATGAATCCTTAGGCCTAATTCACTTGCACTACAATAGTTGTTTGCCGTGGTAAGGTACCCGAATAGTCGCAATCCCTGCTACGATCGTAGAGATTAAGCTATTCTGCAGCGAATGAAGAGAGTTAGCGCTCCCCATCCATATTACGTCGAATATTAGAGTACATACGAGCATGCAGATATCCGAACCTGACGAAGCGTTACCGATAACTTACCTCCATTCCAACCTTCAATGGTCACTCTAAGTAAGACCAACCGTTCTAGATGTCAGGACTATTCTGCTGTGGGTAAGGATGTCAGCGCTAGACATCTCATAGTAAGTAGCTCGTATATGTACCCGTCCGTTGTCTCGCAATAGCGCTGATATCTACGAACTCACTACTATGAAAGAAGGTCAATTGACGATTAGACAATAGTAAATGACCATAACGTACAGAGTGTGGTTGAGGTGGTAATCGATGAGGACGTAGACGAGAGGAGAGGGGGTTCGATGCTGCCTCTCGAATCCACATACCCCCACCCTTTATACCTCTCGAAACTCAAATTCAACGCCAGAAACACCGCCGCCCCATTCCCCATATTATTTTCCTGGATCAGGGACGCACAAATTAGCGCGGACACGAGAAGATGATACGTACTCCCACCCGTGGGAGTGCGTTTCATCTGCTCGCATTCTGCGAATCTGCGAATTAGCGGGTCGAGCTGACAGTACCTCTGCATC